>VZUI01042512.1:0-53128 GCA_013401135.1 Cettia cetti | reverse complement strand
CCTCCAGGTAGGAGTAGAGAAGCGTGACCAGGAACAGGAGAAGCTCCACAAACAGATTCATTGTTTTCCCGGAGCTCCTCCGGTGCCCGAACTGCGCCGGGGCCCCCGCGCCGCTGCCCCGCCCACAGGCTGCCGAGGCCGCGCCCCCGGGCTCGGCGCCCAATCGGAGCACGACCAAGCGCGGGGGCGCGTCTGTGGGCGGGGCTAGGCTGAGGGCGTGCGGGGCCTGGGCGCGGCCGGGGCTGGGTGCGCAGCGATCGTGCTGTCGGTGCCGCTTCCCGGCTCCACAGGGGAGCTGGCAACTCCTAGGTTGGCATAAGGTAGTAGATCGAAAGATCTAAAAGAGAAAAGGCTATTCTCTGCTTTCCCGCGGGAAGCAGTGCTTCCGCACGTACATCGGTCGCTCCGGAAGGCAAACGCTGTAAATAACGAATGCCCTCCCTCCCCTTCCTCCTCCTCCTTTCCTTATGTTTTATGTCTGAGCTGACGCCATGTGGCGTGGAATAACCCCTTGGTCGGTTTGGGTCAGCTGGCCTGGTTGTGTCCCCTCCCAGCACCTTGCCCACCGATGCGCCTGGCAATGCTGCGGACGCAGCGCTGGTGCCGTGGGAGCGGTGCTCAGCGGCTGCCAAACTCGGCTGTGCGGCCGAGCCCTTCCCGAGCGCCGGGGCACGGCCCGGCTCCGCGGGCTGCCGCGGGCACCGAGCTCCGCCCCAGCCAGGGCCGGCGCCGGGCGCTGCCATTGGCGCCGCTCCCGCCAATGCGGGGCCGGCTTCTACAGCGCGGGGCGGCAAGCAGCGGAGCGGGATCGAAGGGCCGCAGCGGCAGCGGGATCGAAGGGCCGCAGCAAGGAGCGGGATCGAGGGGCCGCATCCCCGAGCGGGCCGCCCCGCATCGCCGGCCCAGCCGCCCGGCCTGGGGCTGAGGCGAAGGTGGCGTCGCTGGCGGAGCGGTCGCGGCGGGGCCGATGCTGCTGCCTGCCGGAGCCCTGCCCCGGGCGGTGGCCGTGCTCTCGTTCTCCGTCCTGCTGAGCGCCCGGGGCGCTGCCCAGCGCCGCCCGGCCCACAGGTACGGCGGGCAGTGGCGGTGGCGGAGCCGCGGGAGCCCAGGGCGGGCCCCGGTGTCGCTGCCGGCGGTCGGCGGCCTGTTCGGCCGGGAGCAGCCGCCTGACGGCCCGGCCGCGATCCCGGGGCTGCCGTGCACCCCCTGCCCGCCGAGGGGTGCGGTGTCCCTCAGGGTGTCCCTTTGGGGCGGGGCAGAAAGACAGGCGGGGCTGTCCCTTAAAGTGATGTAATTACTGAAAAGTACAGGAGCGGTTTTGCCCTTTCGCACGTCTCTATTAAAGGGTTTTCTTTAGTGAACTGAAGGCTTTTCGTGAGTTGAATATTAGGAGGAATTTCTTCCTGCTGCGCCAGGAGGTGGTGGAATTACCATCCCCGGAGTGCTTAAGGAAAGGCTGGACGTGGCCCTCAGTGCCATGGTCAAGGTGACGCGGTGGTCATAGGTTGGGCACAATGATCTCAAAGGTCTTTTCCCACCAATTGATTCTGTGATTCTGTGAAAGAGCTGAGTCTGTTCCGCTTGCTATAATGTACTTTGCAGATCAGGGATTAAAGAGCAGGTTAAAACCTGATGAATGAGATGTTTTGGTTTCTTTTCTTTTAGCAATTTTTCTGCAAGCTGTTGGTCCCGTCTTCATCCTGCAAACATGTTCAACAGTTACAATGTGAAGTTCCACCACAGCAAAGCTCTCACCTCCCCATATCCAGGATCGCATGTTGAGCGTAGCCAAGTTCCTGAAGATAAAGTGGGCTGGCTGACTGAGTGGAAAGATTATAATCCTGTGGAGTACACTGCAAAGTCTGTTTTGGCCGGACCCAGTTGGGCAGATCCCCAAATCAAGTGAGTGGAAATGTTGGGTCTTTTTCCCTGTGAACATGAAAGCAGGAAGTACTCATGAGTTGAGTTAACAAGATCATCTTAAGTGATGTGTGATCCTGCAGTGATGTGGGAAAGTCAAGATTAAGGACAGTGGCGGTTAGAGGACTGAGTCGTTTGGGTTTGTTGTGAAGGTCTTTGACACATAATTTTACTGAGCTGATGATTGAGATTTGAATAATGGACTGCTGTTGATGCTTTGCAAGTGTTTCTGTGTGTTGTGAGCTAAATAAAAATATAATTCTCCTTAAGAATTTGGAAGAACGTGTTAGCGATACACTTGTTGGTTTGTTCATGATTGCAATGTAACATGAAAAAAGAAAGTGTATTAGTAGTTTTTGAAAGGAGCACTTTGACTCAAGAAATGTGAAAAGTTGAATTAATTACAGATTTTTATAATTTTTTTGTGACTGTGTAACAATGGGGGTGTCAGTTCTTCTGTCTCAAGTTACGAGGGATAGGACAAGAGGAAATAGTTTCACTTTGTGCCAGGTGAGGTTTAGATTGAGTATTAGGAAAAAATTCTTCACCAAAAAGTTTTTCTGGCACTGGAACAAGCTGCCTATGGAAGTGGTGGAGTCACCATCCCTGGAGGTGTTTAAAAGACATCTGGATGTGGCACATGGGGGCAAGGTTTACGGGTGGGCTTGGCAGTGCTGCGTTGAACTCGGTGATTTTAAGTGTCTTTTCCAGCCAAAATGATTCTGTGATTCTACAACTCTAATCTTAACAAAAATACCTTTGAAACACTTTGTCTAAATGAAGATTGAGAGAGATGGAATATTAAATACTTTAGTTCTGCACTGTAATCAGGAAAGAGGGACTGTAATCAGAAAAGGTTAGGACTTCATAGCTCCTTTAGGAAAGGGAGGGCCTGCAGCTCCAGTTCTGGTAATAACTGCTCATGAATGTACTCAAAGGGGTGTTACTGGTTGCTAGCATACAAGCTTTTGTGTTTGACAGTTTGTCTCTATGAAATTCTTGTTTGCCACGCAGCGATGAAGGTTTTTCTCCCAAATTCAATGAGAGAGATGGAGCAGTGGAGAGGAAGAGCCTGAACGGCTTGTACGTGGTCGAAAATGGGAGACCCCGGTGAGTGTGGGGGTTTTGTTTGCATACTCATTTCAGTGGTGCAGTGTCAGTGCTCTTACAGGTCTGTCAGTTCTGATACATGATACCTGCTAGGACAAAGCCAAGGGAGAAAAATGGAATCTAGTTTGATAAATCTACGTTGATAAAGGAGAAAAGCGTGTTGTGTCTCTTGCCCTTTAAGGCACATATGTGCTTTAACACCAAATATGTGTTGCTGTCCTTCCCTTTTTTGTTATTTAATCTTGATTTGTGGGGTTTTTTTGTTTGTTTTGGTTGGGTTTTTTGTTCGGTTGTTAGGGGTTTTTTTGTAGAATATTTTGAATGTGGGGAAATAAATACGTTTAATGTACTTCTGCGTTAAGGTTTTGGAAATTTAGCAGAAAATAAACTCCCTTTTGTTTCAGCTGGACCCCAGGGATCAGAGGAGCTGGGTGTGGCTGGCCTAATTTCCAATTGTCACCAGTTCAGGCCTATTTGAGTCATGTACTATGGCATTTATTTCAGCAATCCAGCGGGAAGGACTGGCCTCGCTGGCAGAGGATTGTTGGGGCGCTGGGGACCAAACCATGCTGCTGATCCTGTTGTAACCAGGTAAGGGACAGGTGACTGCCAGGTACCCTGCAGTAGAGCAAAAAACCCATGCATTTTGCTTCTTTTCTGCAGCTCTGGACAGGATATTGCTTTTCATGGCCCTTTTCTCCGTGTGTTCTCTATGTGTAAGCCCATTCTGCTTTTGTTACATAAGAAACACTAACTTGACTTAGTCTATGATAGGAGGAGGTGGAATTAGGATGCTCTTTTTGTCACTTTTGTCACTATGCTTTGTTTTGATGAGCTTTTCCCAGCAGGATGTGTGTGCACATGCTAACCCCTTTACACAAAGCATTCAGAAAAGATTGTGTGGTTCACAGAAGTGTGAGTTAGAAAGTGCCATGCTGAATGCAGAACCATTGTGGAAAACCATCTCGATGCATTTTACTTCTTCCCCTTTCCAGAAGGATGCCCGTGCTGCTGAGTTGCTTCCTTGAAAGTAAATGCCGGCATTGTTTTATTTTTTGTTCAGACAGCTTTTTGCTTTGCCTGTTGGTTGTTCTTAGTTCTTTACTGAAGGCGATGGGGGCTGCTTGTGGCTTTGTCCTGGTGCTGCTGCAGCCTGTGTGACCATTCTGCTCCAGCAGAAACATTCTCATCCTTGTAGTATGGATCGGCACAAGTGCAGCTCAGAGAGTTTTCAGAGGAGCTGGTGCTACCAGCCTGGCTGCAGAAACCAGTGCCTCATGGGGATTTTCCGCTCCTTTGGTGAAGAAAACCCTCAGTGTTTTGCCCTTGGTTGCAATCCTGCTGGATGGCATCTGTCTGTTCATTCTCTGCTTTGTTTGTCCCCACACAGGTAGCAGTGCCTTGCTGTTCCTCTCTCAGGCCCATGTGTCAAGAAGCAGCAAAACATATTCTTGTTTGTCGTTTTCTGCAGGTGGAAAAGGGATGGAAGTGGCAATAAAGTTGCTCATCCAGTTTCTGGCAAGAACATACTGCAGTTTGTAGCCATCAAGAGGAGAGACTGTGGAGAGTGGGCCATTCCAGGGGTAAGGGCAAAGCTCCAGAGGCAGCTGGCATTTCCCTGCTGGTGAGGCCATGAGGCAGATATGGCACGTGTGATGCAGGTGGATGTAATATACTCAGGACCAGGAGTTAAAATGTGTAGAATCTGAGGGATAATATTTGTTTGTTTGTTTTCTCTCCTCTAAGGGGATGGTGGACCCAGGGGAGAAAATCACTGCTACTCTGAAGCGAGAATTTCAGGAGGAGGCCTTGAATTCTCTGCAGAAGTCCCCTGAGGAGAAAGCAAAATTGGAGAAGCAGCTCCAGAAGCTGTTCAGCCAGGAACACTTAGTGGTGAGCTCTGTGTCTCTTGTGGCAGCCTCTTGAGCATGTAACTCATGGGTGTATGGAACCTGAAGAAGTGCAGCTGAAATGAAAATAAGTTGTGATGGTCATGTTCTTGGGATGTAGGAAATAGAAGGGACTGTTGAAAACTCTGTAAGGGCAAATGTGTCAGAGGGAAAGAAAAAAGTATGACTGATTCCACCTTGTTTGTTGTGACACTGAGCTTGTTCTGGTTTGTTTGGGGCCTTGTAGGTTTACAGAGGATATGTGGATGACCCTCGTAACACTGATAATGCCTGGATGGAGACAGAGGCTGTGAACTATCATGATGAAACAGGTAAATATCTCCAGGCCTGCTCTTACTTGCTTTTACTCCATATGTTGTTTTTACTCCATATGTTGCTTTTACTCCATATGTTGTTTTGAATTGGGACTGTTGTTGAGCTGAGAATGGCAATGAAATCAGGGGAGCATGAAAATCAGGTGGACAGTATGCGACTAGACTGTTAAATTGATCTGTTATCTTGGACTCCCATTTTTCACCTGTAAGATAAATCAGTCTACTTAGATGCTTCTGATGTGTTCAAGCCAGAGACTTCATACAGTGGCATTTCCTCTGAATTTTGGGTAGTAGGTGCCAGTTGTGAAGTTTCACGTTACTGGTCCTAGATTTGTCAGCCCCCAGAAGTAGTGGACATAATGTATCTTTGACCTCTGTTTCTAACACAGAATAGAAAAGCATTTCCTTGGTTGTTGTCTATGAAGTCCTGAGGTTTTTTAAAAAAAATTGAGTGAAAACTTGAGGGGAAAAAAAGCAATTCAGAAACCTTGATGCACCCCCTCTTAAAGTAGTATTTTTGATTTTGGGGCCTTCAGCAAAATTTTAATTATTTTTTTCGTAAGTGTATATAAGTTTCAGAACTCAGTTTGTCCTGTAGAATAATACGTGAGAAAAGGAGCAGTCAGATACTAAGCAAAGAAACAAAAATCCAGGCAGATGTGTTGGCTGAAGTTGGGGTAATAAGTGCATGTTGTCATGGTGGCTTCAGTAACTTTTCATACCCTAGGAGTGGTGACAGTGACACTTTGCCATTCAGATTTGCCTTTGAATAGTGCTAGAATGAAAAGGGAGTCTGGCACAGAGTCAGTGAGAGATTTAGTTGGTTTTTCTCTGAGAAGCAGTTGAAGATTGCTTCCTGTGAAAGAGCATTGTGGAAGGGCAGAACCAATAGGATGTGAGAGGGGGAAAAGCAGGAAGAAAAGATGCACTAGCATGTTCTAACTCTTGTTTTGTGAGCAGGTGAGACGATGGATAACTTGCCTCTGGAGGCTGGGGATGATGCTGGGGTGGTGAAGTGGGTTGACATCAGTGAGAAGCTCGAGCTGTATGCGAGTCACAGCTACTTCATCAAGCTGGTGACTGAGAAACGGGGAGCCCACTGGAGTGAGGATCCTGCCTCTGGGTGCCACGAGTGATGCACACTTGGAACTGGCTTGGAGAGGAGAATACGTTTTCCCACCTTGGAACATATGTCCTTGTCATCCTCAGTGATAATTCTGTGAAATTCAGCTGGGAAAAACACTGGACAGTGATGAACAGAGGCTTTTTCAGAGACTTCAGATTGCTTCTTTTGATTTCTTAGCTAGTGTGAAATGAGGAGAATGTGGAGCTCTTGCTTTGCTTTCTTGGCTTCATTATTTGCAGCTGTTTCATAATGCCTGCAGATCTGCATGGCAGCACTGGCATTCTGACTGGTAGTAGTTCACAGCTCTGTATTTTTGCACTGATTCCTTTGCAGGAATATGAATCCCTAAGGAATGAGAGACTTGTGGGATAACCTGAATAATGACTGAAATCAAGTGCTGCATAATAAAGTGAAACTTCTTTTCTGAGTCATTTCACTTAACATGTCTTTGCAACGATTTTCCACTTTGAGAGATTACTTTTCACATGTAATTACTTTTCAGTTTGCAGTGTGGCTGGGATTCAAATCTGAATGTGTGACTGTGCCTCTGTGTCAAAAGAAAACTTGGAAGATGCAACTTGGTGACTGATTTGAGGAGCAGAATTTCGAGGTTCCTTTTCTTTCCATGGCTTATGGCAGTACAGCTGTTGTGGAGACTGCAGCATAAACAGAATCAGTGGAAAGAGCAGCCTTAAAGTATAATCCTGTAAATTGTGCTGGTTTCTTACTCTTCAGGTGATGTGAGTAACTTGCAGTCAGGAGGCTGATGGGGGCCTTCTGTGGCATTTGTGCTGCTGACAGGGGCTGCACAACAGTTGCTGACATTTCACCCTGTGTTTTTAATCAATTGCTGTTAATTGTGTACTGTCAGAAGTTGGTGACAGTGACAGCTGAAAGTTGATGTTGAGATGTGAGGACTTGAGGAATTTTGATCCGTGTGTTGAAGTAAGGTGGTGATAAATGCCATGGTCTGGAATTACCTTGTGTAGCAGTACTGTGGCACACTCGTGCACCGTTGAGACTTTATCCACATCCTGCTTGACTAATGAATGGGTTTAGGGCTTTCTGCTTTTCAAGCCTACCCCTGCCTCCCAATTAGCTAGTGAAACCAGGAGGAGTCATGGGTGTTTATGCAGGAAACCCTGGGAATCTTGCAGAGTTAGTATGTTCCTTTCAAAGGATAAAGTAATGCCAAGAGGTATTAATTTTTCTTCCAATCCTTGCTCACCTCTTCCTGCCCATCTGATTTCTTCTGTGATGTGATGCGTTATGCAGAGCAGACTCCCAGCAGTGTAGTTGGGTTTTGAAAGCATGACCCACAAGAGCAGACCCTTCTTATGGAGTCAGGGGATGTGGATCTGCAGTCTCTATATCCAGTTTTTAATACTCTGGCTTGCATCAGAAGAGCACAAAATGTCATGAATCATGCCTTCCTCAGATGTTTTGGGTTATTAGTTTACTTCTCAGCTGATAAAAATGACAGGGGTTTTTTGTAACAACCCCTACTAATCCTTGGAGGATTGACAGGCTTGGCAGTGGAAATGTGTTATGAAAGGAATATTTGTTGTTTATTTTCTCACTGTAGATAATCTGACTGTAGCAATGCTGGAGGAGTACCCAGGTGATAATACTGAGAATACTGAAGCTGCAAACTGAGAGGCAGCATAAATTCTTTTTCCTAAAGCAACGGGAACTTGTGGATTAAAGTCATTAGCCTTTGAAGCCAGCTGTGTACTGGCAGTGTAGTTGCAGTTTGAGAGCTGTG
This sequence comes from Cettia cetti, assembly GCA_013401135.1. Lineage (NCBI taxonomy): Eukaryota > Metazoa > Chordata > Aves > Passeriformes > Sylviidae > Cettia > Cettia cetti. Next base: position 44,983 of record VZUI01042512.1, on the reverse strand, counting down.
CTTTCTGCCACCCAGCTCTGTGTGGGCTAAACAAAAAGCAGAAAGAGCAAATAAGTAATAGGCTGCAGCCAGGCTGGAAAAGTGCTGTCAAAATTACTTTCTCCCTCAAGATATCTGAAGTTCCAGAGAAAGGATCTGTTCCAAATGGAATAGCATAGAGAACGTGCTCATGTACACGCCATCCAGGCTGAGTTATTTACACACTGCTGTGTGCTGTTGCAGAATGCAAAGTGAGCAACAAGTCAGGATTATGGAAAAAAAATTGTCTGTGAAACTGGTTTTGCTGGGAAGGAATCTCTGGCTTGTGTAAGAAGTTCTTGTGTTAAAAATAATCACAGCTTAATTCATTGTAGCCCAGGGCATCAGGCTGGCATTGGAGTATGCTTATCAGCCTTTGCTGGTTCAAGAGCAAATTAGCAGGAGTTGAGGGGCCTTCCAATATTTAAGCTAGCAAAGTAGCATTTCTGACTTCCATCTTTTCTTTGGAGAGGTGACATTGTTTAGGTGAAAGGTGTTTACTGATCATCCTTTGTAGGAATAGCAATTGGGGCTTTTTCTTTAAAGCAAAACATGCCTGGAGTGTTTTCAGTGAAGTGCTTACCTTAAAATCACAAATTTATGAGGATTCAGGAATAATATCCTGTCCTGTTTTTGTTTTTTGGTTTTTTTTAATGCTTAAATTGTGTCTCTCTCGAGGGGAGCAAAAGATGGGCAAAGGTGAAAGAAACAGAATTTTCTTTGACAAAGTTGTGACGAAACCCATATATCCAAGTAGACTTCTATTTTATTTGAGCCTTCTATGCAGAGTGTTAAGCTGACAATACAGTAAATAAAGGAAACAGGTCCCCTTTCAGTGGGTGGTAAAATCTACATTCTATAATTCTACTGAAGAGTTTTGTGAACAGCTTAGTCATTAGGTTAGTAGTATTTATTGGTTCAGAAAGATCACGGATACATGTGGGGGAAACACTGGTTGTTTAGCTATGAAACAATTGAAGTAGTTAGTTTTTTCTGCTGTTAATAAATGTGGAAATTTTCTGCACTTGGTTGGTTTGATGAGAATTCAGTGAGCCTTGTTCCACCTTTTTCTTGAAAGCTGTTAGGCTGTTAATTAGAGAAGTAAGTAGGATTCACCAATTTTAGTGCAGAACTGGGAGTCTATTCAGCTGGGCTCAGAAAAGGAGATTTTCATTTATGTCCTCTGCAACAAAGAAGTAGAAAGCATGGTTAACATTTTATGCCAAAGAGACATTTTTATGCTTTATCACTATCAATAAAGTGACTGATGCTATGAATCAACAATCACTGGCTCAGAAGTATACGTGTATTAAGACAACTCCTTGCAGCACTCTTCCTTCGTGACTGGCAAATTTTCATCAGAAGAGCTGGAAAAATTCAGGGAGGAGCAAAGGCTCCCTGTGTCTGACTTCTGACCAGAATCAGCCTCCACTTAAAATTAGGGACTTGCTAGTAAGATTTCAAACACATTTCTTCAGTCAGCTTGTTTGGCCAAATGCCTTCTGTCCTATAACTCTTCTGGGGTTGTTAACCCCTCTGACGTTTTGCACTCTTGTTATTAGTGTTCTGTTTTCCTCTGGGGCACAGTATCCATGGGCTTCTGCTTACAATTTCTTTGCCCTTCCTTGAGGTCTGAATAATGTTCTGAGAGGGAACATTCTGTCAGGTACACCTGCCTATTCTTTCAGGCTTACCTTCCTTAATCCCAAAGCAGTGGCACCATTCCCTCAAAGCGATGAGTTTGTCCTGGTCTGCGTCACACTCTTGGAAGAAACGGGTGATGCAGTGTTCCATGGGAACAAGGGAGGCCCTCAAGGGTGCCAGCTCCGAGTGTGTTAGTAATCTGAAAGAAAGGGCAGCAATGGAGAGCTGCATTTCCTTAAAAAATCAGCAGGATTATCAAAGCTGGTCTGAGGTGCTAGAAGACAACAAGGATGGCTTTGTCAGACATGCCCCAGTGGATTTTGTTATGGTGCTTCTGTAGTGAATCTGTCCCAGGTCATTATAAAGATGTCTTAATATCTGATGAACTAAAACGCTTTTGCTGCATGCTTGTCTGCTAGCATCTTTTTTCTTGAAACAAGTATTGCTTGTGTAGTAATTACAAGCATTGTAAGGAGCAACCTGCTCACAAATAATCACTTGTAGAGTTTTGCTGTTAATCTTCAGTATTATCAAGCTTGCAAAAGAGCTTAACTGTGCTCTAAAACAGTAGGTGTGAGTGTCCTGAGATATTGAAGGTCTGAACTAAGTAATATGGATCCCATCACTGGGTCCTGATATGACCAAAAGCTTGAAATCTGAGTCATGTTATCACAAGCTGGAGGCTTCCTCTGAACTGTGACTGCTCCTGGTGTTAGTTGAAAAGTGTGGATACTTCACTAGTGGATTTTTGCTGCCAGGGCTCTGTCCTTTGCTCTTAGCTTAAGTAATAACAGGACTTCTTTCCTGGCTGAGAGTATTTGTAGGTATTAAGACACTGAAGAGCTTACAGTGCAATACATGATCAGGCAAGGCAAGAGGATAGCAGATTCTGACCTAGGATATGATCAGGAAAACAATGAGGGGAAAAAGTTCTGTGTTAGAGAGGGGGTGATACTGGCTTCTAACAGCTAAAGGGCTGGTTCTGTATGTAGAGAATCCCTTGAGGCATTTAGAAAGGTAAAACAGCCTGAGTTTAATCAGCAAATCAGAACTGAAACACAGATTTATTTTTTTTTACCTGTCAACAGGATGCTGATCAAGCTGGTGAAACTGCCAGTGCACAGGATACACATACATGTGGTAATTTTTCTCAAAGTCATGCAGGAGCAGCTCAACTGGGTGGTCACCAGCCACAAGGCGCTTATCATTCTGGTAGATCTTTTTGACCTGAACTCAACACAAAAATTGTTATTTTTTTGTTTCGGGATGATGATCTGTCCTGAAGGGAACTATCTGGCAAGAAAATGTTTTGGAGAAATGAAACTTGATGATAAAATACCACTAGGGAAATGTGTTTTAGTGTTGGTGACCCTATGCAGCATGAAAAGCTTGCCTCAGGTAGTCCAGGACATTTTTGTTACTGTCCTTGTCACCTTTGGCAGTAACTAGAAAGGAAATTAAATTCTTGTGGCTTAATTGTCAGACTCAGCTAAGGGGGGCAGTAGCCTCAGCTTATTAGGAGATTAAACCAGTTTTATCACATCTTCTGTCTTGTGGCAAGCAATTCATGTTTTAGTGTGAAATAAGCCATCTCAGAAGTCATCTCATTCATGCCATTAGTATGAGATGTTCTGGGTTGGTCCATGTTACTGCATGCTCTTATTTGAAAAGGTTGCTGACCTTATTCCTTTGCTTCTCAGTTAGAATCCCAGAGGTGTTCAAGTCACGTTCATAATACTGAATAAGGATGTTCTTCAGCCAGTCTCGCATCCGGAGGGGAAACTGATCCACTTCATAATCAGTACAGGGGGGGATGTCTGTGCCAAAGAGAAAAGCTTTTGTTAACAACTCATCGGTTAAGTCCCTATTTGAGCATTTCTGAGATTTGAGATCTACTTCCAGTTAAAATTAAAATGAATGGAGCTGTTAATACATAAAATTGTGAATGCACCTAATGTGTTCAATTATAAATCTACAATTTTTTGCTTAACCAGTTGTGCAAGCCACAACCTTTATATATCTGTGCAGCTTTTGAGCACAGTTGTGCAGTGAAGCTCTAATCAGTCAGCTGCATGAAAGCAGAGTTTTTGACAGCAAAGGAATATTCTGGCTGGGAATGCACTTTCCTCGTACCATATGCAGCAGTTGAAGAGGCTGGAGATCAGTTCTGGCTTTTAGATCCTGACTTCTGCATTTGGCATCTAAGTCTGGTTGATGATTTTTGGTTTTTTGTTTTCCATGGGGGTTTGAGATGGACATTTTCATGTATTATCTCTCTGCAAACACTGTTTTTCTGGTCAAGGATTTAAAAAAATCTTCAGAGGCTATAGCAATAGGAACATGGAAAACAGTGCAGGGGGAAGATAAGGTCAACAGCAAATTGGTGTAAGCACAGGAGAAACGTTTAGAGTTTTGAAGGTCTTAATTAGCAGATAATTGATGCACAAGTGGCAGATTACAGGAAGAAGGGTAATCTAGGGCTGGCAGATGGGTTAAGGCTACCGGTTCTTTATACCATGATGAATTCCTCAAAGAAAAACAAGCTTACATTTGCAGGAGCCCATATAGTCTAGGTGCAGCTGGCGTCCCATTTTTGTCCCTTCCAGTTGACATTTGGTGCCAAAGAGTTGACATGTGCCATCATAAGTCTTGTTATCCGTACCACAAACCTAGAGGAAGCAAAACCACCACCCCACCACTGTGTTGAGAAAAATCCTTGTCACTCAGAGGCATTACAGTAATGAAAGCATCATTAACATGTGGTGAATACCCTGAGGGAGTACACATGATCAGAAGTATCAGAATTATTGTTGTTGTGTGCCCACAGGAGTCCTCATGTACTTGTAGGCCCAGTTTTGCCACACTTGAGTTTGATTTTGTGGTTGCAATATCGCCTCTGAAATGCTGTGGGCTTATATCACTCAGTATGTACTCAGCATGTGCTCTAAAACACCAAATGCACACACAGAACTCTTAGTGAGAGGGAAAAGCTGCAATCCCTGAGACTGAGTGAAGCAAGTCAGTTACTGTGAGGTTACATGGGTTCATAGGCTCTCAAGCCTCTCTCAGTGAGTTTGGGTGCTTTATACTTAATTTTGCAATTCCTGGAATCACTCAAACTCACTCACATGCTTTTTAGGGTAGAATCATTCTCAATAATAGCAGGGGAATATGTTATCTTGTGAATACTTTAGGTGGCTTTTCCCAGTCCTGTGCACTGGGTGAAATACTCACATGCTCATAGTCTTTGGTGGGAGGGCAAGCAGCAGGATCTTGGCAAATGCACTGGGGTTTCCCTTGTTTGTCTGCATGGCAGACTTTGCCTCTTTTGCAGTGGAAGTTCCGACATGTGTCTGGCAATCCTAGCAGGAAAGAAGGACTGTTAAAGGTGATGGGATAAAGCCAAGTGTTCCTCAGATGCTGACAGCCAAAGCAAAATACAGCCCAATATTCTTCAAGAAGTTCAAATGCATTTTTAAGTTTGCATTTTTAAGTTTGTTATCAAGCTGGATCTTGTATTGAATAAAACAAGCCAAACTTTAAATGAGGATTTTGGTGAGACTTCTAGCAGTCCCAGGTTTGAACTGGATGGGGAAATAATTTTTTTTCTTTTTAGAAAAAGCTGTTTGTTTATAGGGACTGACATTCACCCCCAACTGCCTTTGGTGAAACATATCCCATCCATCTTTGCTGAATCAAGCACTGGCCTTTGTCCCACTTGTACTTGAATTCAAGCTACCGTTTTGAAACTGAAAGCTCTCAGTGCAAGGTAATCCCCATTTCTGTATAACTGACAGAAAAAATTGTGCACTGCCTACAAATGTTTTTCACAAACAAATTACTAAATCCAAGGGAGTATGGAAGGGATTCTCTGGGAACACAGGATTAGGCACAAGCACAGCTCAGTCATGTGAAATCCTGTGCTGCAAAAGGCAGAAAAGAAATGCAGACCAGCAGATTGCCCAGCTGCAGAGCGTTGGGAGTTACATGACAGCTTTGCTTGGGGCTTACCAAGGAGAGCCTCCTCATTCCTGCTGCTGACACTTTCCATCTCACCATGGGAACTGCCTGTAGTCTTAACCTGCACAGTCACAGAGGCATAAGCAGAAAGTTCTGGTAAATCTTGGGAAGAAAAAAAATACCTGGACAAATTTTTTTGGGGGTCCAAATACAGAGCTGACTGAGGCACAGTTTGCTCTGCTTTCAGCAGAGAGATGTTGCTATGCAAAATGAGTGAGGAGAGCATAAAGCCTCTGGTAGTATTACCATGCTCTTGTTATTTGGGGAAAAAAAAAGAGTAGGAGGTGGAGAGAGAGAGAGAGAGAGAAATGGGAGCTCATTAAGGTCTGAGTTTCTTATAATTATTCTGTGGACTTTAGTCCTGCCTTTCCAAGCTGTTCACTTTTGTGTAATAGCATTTAAAATCTTTGTGAGAGAGGAGTGAACAGGTGGCTTACTAGTGGCCTAGTAAGCTGGAGATTGGGTTTCAGGTTTTGTGTCTGTGTATCTGTATTTATTTGTGTGTTTCATTACACCCCTGTTGGGGCTGGAGCTCTGATTTGAATGGTGTTCATTTCCTTTCTGGTCTAATTCACCCAAATGCTCTGGGTGCAGTGACACAGCATGAAACAGAGGAACAGTGAATAGAAGAAGAGGGGATGAGACTTCTGCATATTAAGAAGTCACTTGTTTTTCTCCAACAGATGGTTTCAATCATCAGGAATTTAAATTTAGAGCTAGTCCCTCTCCTTCTTTTTGTAGTATTCAAGTTTTATTTTAATAATTTACCTTATCTTCACTGTCCATTGAATTCATGTTCTGAACAGAGCTACTCATTTTCACTTGTTGCTTGTTGTCAGAACCAGGTGGTTCATGATCATAATAATCTCGTTCAGAGTGAGCAAGGTCTTTAATCTTATCTTGTTCAGAGTGATCAAGGTCTTTAATCTTGACAATTTGGTAATCCTCAGTCTCTCTATGAACTGCAGTGTCGTCTTCAGTGGTTCCTTCCCCTTCAGGCTCAGTACTGGTGCTCTCCTGGTCATTACTCTGGATTCTCTCCTCTTCCTCATAGGCTGCTTCTTTCCAGGTATCGCTGAGATATTCCTCACCATCAATGTCACCACTGTCATGACCATCATCCTCATCATTACTGTCTTCCCTATCTTGTATTTTCACCACTGTGTCATGATCATTCTGATAGTTCACTTGGATACTGTCTTTTCTCTCTTGATTTTGCTGTTTGCCATCCTGATATTCATTGTGAGTTTTTTGAGAGAGGGGGATTTCTTCTTCATAGGACTTCTTCTTCCTGTTCTCCCTCTCCTCTTCCTCTAGGTCAAATTTCTCGCTGTGCCTCTTGGTTTTCCAGGTTGGTTGGCTGGAATCTCTCAGGAGTTCATCTGATTGCATGCTGTTCTCCTCTTGCTGTCTTTTGTATCGGTCACCTTGACGTGTCCGATGGCCTTTGTGCTTTGTGTCTCTGTAGTCAGTTTCTTCACCCCATTCCTCATCCTCTTCTTCCATGCTTTCCTCTTCATCGCTGTCACTGTCTTTTTCAGGCAGGCCAACAGCATTTTTGTTGTATTTCCACATGCTGTGCTCCCGATGGAGGCTGAAGGCACCCCCTGGGTGTTCTGAGTGGCCTGGCAGGTGTCGGTTTGCCGTGTTCCCGTGTTTCTCGTGCTTCCTGAGCTGGTCGTGCTCAGAGCTGGACTGTTCTCTGCTGCTGCTCCCAGAGTCACTGGCCTGGTGATCAGAAGCCAAGCCTAGTTTGTTGTGCAGAGCAAGGAAATCGATGCTTTTCAGGCTGCTTTTCACTTGATGCTCGCTCCCAGTTCTTCCTTGTTTCCTAATGGTCTGGGGCTCATCCCTTTCTTCAGTGCCTGGTACTGATAACTCTGGTTTTAAGTTTCTGTGAGTGGGCAGCAAATCCCCCTTGTCTACATACCCTGTGTTCTCTTCCTGTGAGGCTTCAGGATGAATATATTCACTCTTAAAAAAAATAAAAAAATAACAGATTAATAAATCCTAGGATTTATTTGAAGTTGATGCAGTGTTATTTTTGCCTTGTGTTGCCAAGCATGGCACTGACTTTATCTGTTTTCTTTGTATGTGCTTCTCTTAAACTAGCCCAGAGCATGAAATTCACAGCTGGTGACCCCTCTCTTTCTCAGAAAATCTGTTAATGTCCCTTTTTTTATTGCTGGAGTTTCTGGAGAGGTCTATGCAACTCTGTTTCAGAGACAGATGCATATGGGTGTTTTGTGAAATCTCCAAATGCTTAATTAGTATTTTAGTCATAACTGCAGGCACTTGTAGGCTGCAGTAATTATCACTTACCTCAGAGAAGGGGGATGCAAAACATAACTTCCTACACAGATAAGGGAAAAATAAGGGACCTGGGAAAAGAGGAGCAGGTGAAGAGAGGGCACCTTTCAGGTGTCCTGATAGTAATTCCTGAGGAGTGCCCTGCATTGATTTCATAATCCAGATATTCATCTTCTTTGAGTCTGATACATCATTGCTTACTGGCTGAAGTCACCAGGAACTGTAGTGTGTGGTGACAATTATAATATCAACAATAGATGTTTGAGTGCCTTTTCTTTTCCTAATCTGTCAAGCCAATAGCAAAAGTAGTACTTTCAGTGGAAATGGTTCAAATGTTTGAGGAGAAAGCAGGTGCTAAAATGACTGTCAGGTCTTGCTGAAGCAATTACCTTTCTGTGTGTGTTTCTGAACAACTCCTGTGGATGCTCAGTGTTGCTTATTGCTTACAGCAATATAGCACCTGATGCTGATTTCTCTTAAAGCTTTTGGGAGATTTAATTTGGGAAGAATGGTAATTCTCAGCATCCAGGTTGCTGGAATAGCTTTTTCCTTTAGTTTGGGCAGTCTCATGACTGCTTGGAAACAAGCACTCTCAAATGCTTCTATATTTTTTAAGGTAGTATCAGAAATATTAATTTGATTCTTGTAAATCAGCTGTATCCTATTTCCTAATGTCAAAGTGGCATCTTAATGGTTTTGCAGTTTTGTCTTTTGCCTGGTGTCCTTGCTGATATGGGAATAGTACTGTGTCAGTTCCAATTCCAACTTTTTCAGGGGAAGATTATGTGTTTGCTCCAATCTAACAGGGATTCACTGTGGAGCTTTTCCAAAGTTCTACAGATTCAGAAAGCACAAGGCCAAACAGTCTTTAAGATTTTCTGTTGTGGGTGCCTGTGTTTGAAGCAGCAGTTTGAGAAAGATTTGGCTCATGTCTTGATGGGAAGCCTTATCCTGCAGAGGTGTGCCTGGACAGGGCTTCCAGATGCTGCTGCCTGCTATACCTTTGTCCCCTGGGTAAAATCAGCTCTTAGAACTCAGGTGCTCGTGAAGGAACTTGGGCAAATTTCAGTCACTGTCTACTGTGGGGAGAGCTGGCCTTTGGTAGATGATGCACTCACTTGGGACTGATGATTCATTGGCCATTCAAAGGTTTTGTTTTGATGCAAGTGTCTTCTGTGTGTTATTTCTGGTAGCCTGCTGTAGGCTACAAACTAATCTTTATACCATTTTCTCTGCTGGATACTTCATTAGGACAATTTTTTTGGTTTTGTTTTTCATAGTGCAGAGCACCATTCAGATTGATATGAAATGTGTCTGGAAAGCTGTACAGAGTGGGATATAGTGTTTAATTAAAAATAAAAAATGGTTAGCATAAGAGTTGGGATTTTGAATCTCTTACTACAGAGCAAGATCTGATTTTAGTAGTTCTGAAACACCCAGTGGCTTGGAGCCAAGATCCATTGTGTCTGAGCCACAAAGGCTCACCAGAACAGTGCAATAAAAAGGAATTTTTATTTAGGTCAGCATGAATGCAGAACTGTGGGCTCGGTCATTTGCACACATATGTGGCATAGACAGGGCTGGTGAAATCCTCTGTCTCATTGCCATCAGGGCATCTGGCCCATCAGCCACAGAGTGCTCTGCCACGACAAGCTGTGTCTGTGTCTGCACTGTGAACAATGAAACATATGGTGGCTAAAATTCTTACATATTTGAGACTGCATATGATCCCCTGGTCTGATAAACTGAGGATTTCATCCTCCTCCTGTTCTGAAGCTGTGATAACAATTTTGACTGTCCCTGGAGCTTATTGCTTTTACAAATCTGGGTAATGGTGATATGTGGGGATTCATTTAAAGTAATTTTGTCCATAAATGAAACTTCCATTTTGAGCTTTAGATTTTTTTTTCTGCTAGCAATTGTTTATTATGAAGGGCATTAGATACTTGGCACTAATTCTTGGGGTGAGAGGACCTAAAATTTTTTAACATAAATCAGTTTGCCAACCAGTATGTATGTGCTGGTGTGTTTTCTATATTTAAGACAAATACTGTAAGTTACTTCCTATTGTTTAAAGAACAGGAAGAGTACCTTTTCTGGAGTTTTCTGTCTGTGAGTTCTGAGCTTGTGGTTTACAGGATGAGTCTAAAAAAGACAAATATATGAATATCTGCACGTCCACAAAAATCTTGTATAGATCAATGGGATAACATAGAATATAGAATAACATAGAATGGGAAATTAAATGCCTGGTAATAATAGCATGATGAGGACTTACTGGAATAGCAAAAACTGGTCCTACAAGACAAATGAAGAGAGCTACAGCCTTCATATTTTCCAGATCTTGTTGAGGACAATAGTTAATGATACAGGGGTAGGCTTAGAGGTTTTCTTTCTGCAAGAAACATGAAAACAAAAGAAGTTAGGATTTGGGTATAATGACCTAGAAATTACTGATGGAAGCAATGTAGCAGCTGCTGTAACTTGTTAAGTCTGGAGACTCACAAAATTGCTGTGAAGTGTCTTGTAAACTCAGATGTGAGACCAGCTTAACTAGAGGACACTCTAGTCTCAGTTCTTTGACAGTGATTAAGCTGTAGGCTGTGTTCACCAATTCCAGTGGGTGTTACTGGGAGGCAGAGAATGGACCTAGGTAGAGTATTTAAATATTTACCAATACCTGTAAGTATTTATCCCCCCTTCTGAGATACCACTTTGTGAAAAATGTCTCTTTTTTGTTGAACTCTGAGGCAGTGCCTGCTTGTGGCACCTCTACAGCTGAAGTGTCTCCTGGCTGCTCCCCTCTGTGTCTGGCAGGAAGAATTAAGTGGTGAAATGCTGCTCAGCAGATCACCAAGCTCAGAAGTGCTGCTCAGGCTGCTTGAAAAATGGGTGCAGTCCTGCTTTGGATGCAGCCCTGCCTCTGTGTTTTCTGGGAAATTGTCACTCGAAGTGTACGCTTTGGGAAGATCCCTTTGTTAAACATCGTTTAATGTCATTATCTTTCCGTTAATGAAGATCAAAATACTCATTAGTGGAGCATATCTAGTATGCAATCCATTTTTTCTTGCAGTTACTCTCCAAATTATCTCTTGACTATTATCTCTTTGGCGTTCACTGTTAGTTGTCTAAGATGTTTTCAGAGGGAAAGGCAGAATACAACAAAGGCCATTAATGAGCATAGGCAAAATGCATCACTGGGCTGGATATATGGGCAGTCACTTCAGATCAAGGGAAGTGTTGTTAGACTGAGGGTTATGCAGGCAGCTTGTCAGAAGTGCTGGGCAATAATCCAATTTCATGTAAAGTCCTAAAAACTGCATACTGTGCTTTTTGAAGGCCTGGCAAGTGACTGAGGAAAGAAGAATTTGAATGTCAGGTAGGCTTGATTTCCATTTCTTTCTGTTCCTGGTGAGCAACACGGACCTGGGCATATCACTTAACGGAGTTTCCTTTTTTAAAACTCTCATTTGTCATAACTGTTTTGATGAACTAGTTTGAGAGTTATAAATGAAAAGTTCTGCCTGTTGTATTTTATTTATAATTGCAGTTTTCTAATTTCGCTTGTCTCCATCTGTAAAAGTTGCTTCTACTGCCTTTGCTCAAGTAATGAAAAAGTAGTTGGAATAAATCTGAATTAAGGTGGCAGGACAGGGCTTTTGTATTTCCTCTTCTTTTTAACAGCAAGCCCACAGCTGCCAATAGGAAGCACAAGTCTTGAATTAAGTATTTGGTCTCAAATAAGTATTGGATTATCAGGGAAGCCTGACCACACTAATTGGAGTGTCCTATGATGGATTGTGAGGGGGTTTTTTTACACTAAGTGGGAAGGCACTTCGTTCTTTAGTTTCCAAATATGTTCTAGAGAAAAGCATTTTTAAAAGCAAGCTTTTGTAACACGTAAGTTTAATAGAACTGTCAGAAAGGAACAATTACGCAAGAAGATATTTTTTAAAAAATACAAGCAGGGAGACATCTCCCTGGGAAAATGAATTCATTGTACTCTGCAGGAGAATCTATAGGAAAAGTTAGCCAAAAGGTGGAATTTCTTGAGTACAATGGGGTTTTTGACCAAGAAATGAGTAATTTAATTTAATAATTCTCCTTGGGTTATTGAGTAGGCAATGCTTACTGGGGGTACTGGGTTTGCATGGCAAGGAGGCTACAGGGTTGCCATTCTAATAGTGTCAGCAGTCACTTGAAATACTCATCAGTGGCATGAATTTTTAATAAAAGCCCGTTTAAATTACAGCTGATATAGCACATTCCTGTTTCCAGGTCTCTTTCAAAAGCCCTTGTAAGAGCATGAGTACATTATACATGTAGAAGCTGGCTCATGTGTGCACACACATAAAACTAAATGGCAGATTTTGAGGTAGATTTCTGATCTGAGTAAAAGATCACAATAAGAAAAAACATAATTAAAGTATTAAAACTATTTCACTCATCCTGTACCAGAAAATAGCTGCTAAGGAGAATTGATCCATCTGATGCTGCCAGTTTTACAGCTGCAAAAGCCATCAGGCATAGGTCCTTGATGGCTGAGTGCAAAAAAGAACAAAACCAGACCAATAGTATTTCAAGACAAGTTAAAACAATTTTTAACAGACCATTCACATTAACTTCACGTAATTGTTTAATCTCTTATGTTTCCTTTCTACCATTTCATTTTATTTTCTACTTGTTTAGATCAGAGTTTTTAGAGTTTTGGAGCAGTTTTGTTGTTGTTGTTTTTGGTGGGTTTTGGTGGTTTTTTTTATCGGAGCTCTCTGTAATTTAAGACCAGATCAAGTCAAAATGAGCTGCTTTGATTTAATTTGAGGAGGATCAAAATGAGACTTACTTTATTAGGCAGAATTATTTTGATATTAGTTGGTGGGTTTTGTCCCCTCCCAGATCCTACATTTCTTTCATGGGCTCCCTGTTTGATAAATGTTTTCACTAGGTCTACCAACACATTTTTGAAAGGTTCCTCCAAGACCAGCCAGAGTTTCTCTCTCTTTCTTCTCCAATATGAGAAAAGAAGGTGAATCTGGTTTTTAGGCCTTGTCTATTGGACTAAGGCTCCTAAACTGATATTTCAAGAGACTGTCAAAGTGTTGGGAAATTAGGTCACACCGTGGCTTTCAGCTGGACCACTGTATGCTTCCAAAGGAGGTGTGTACTTTTCTTGGCTCTTGTTGGCCATAATGCTTTATTGTTTTGCAGGATCACTGGAAAAATAATTATTCCAGTGGTAAGATAAGGGTTGTCTTCCTCAACACAGTAACTACACACTATTTTCTCTTACAAAGGACATTTCTTTCTGTTCTAGACACAAACATCTGAAATGCATTATCCTTAATACAGATGACGCTGTATGAAAGCTTCAGCTATTTTGCAGTAAGTGAAAAAAAAAATTGCAGAGGGTTAGATATAAAGCAGTCTAAAGTTTTAATTAGGAATAAAGAAGAAACAGTACCATAGCAGTAGAAGAGGTGCTCCTTCTTGGCCTCCACTACTGATGTACTGGAAATCCTTGAGCGTTGCAAAATGTTGCTGCTTTTCCTGAGATGTGTTTTGGTGTCTGAGGCAGACCCTCTCAGCAAATGCCTTGTGCTGCAAGCTTCAGTGGAGGAAGATGGTAGTCTTTGGGTCTTGGTGGAACAAGGAATCCTAGGCTTCCATGGGATGAGGTGGGGGCAATGGGCTGGTGGAATTCTGGTGGATTAATTGAATCAGAAGGACAGTTTAGTGCTCACGGGCTCCGGGCCAGTGGAGCTCAGCGGCCGTGTGGGAAGGACATATTTAGTGTTTTGCAGGGAGGGGAGCCAAAGGGAGCGGGTGCAAGAGTTTCTGCTGCATCAGCTGCTCCCAGAAGAGCTGAACTAAGGGATCTGCTGGGGCAGCCACGCTGTGGGCCCGGGGGAAAGTGGAACACAGAGTGTGCCAGTCCCTGCTGAACTGCCCAGTGTGGCTTCAGCACACTGCACTGGCGCGTGTAAGCCTGCAAAAAGGTAGAAACTCTAAATTAGGTATTGCTTGGAGGCTCTTGCATAATTCTGAGGAGTTTGCTGTTTGGAAGTTGTTGCCATGGCTGTGCTGCCCATCTGCCATAGCATCTACCGTGCAGAGCAAGCTGGTGAGGAGTGTGGAGACCTCCATGAGCCTCTGCAGCAGAGGCTTTGTGTCTTTGGGTTCTGCAACATTATTTTTTTTCCCCTCATCTCATTGTTCCATAAAATGCTCCACCTGAACTGGAATATTTTCTGGGAGGTTGTCCAGAAATAGTGGAGGGGATGCACCATTATATCACTTCCAGTTGTAAAGGCAGCAGAGCCAGCCTCACATTCCCCATTCTGCCAATATCCTCTCTTCCTAAGGAGGACACTTGCATATTGTGTTGGCATGTGAAGCAGAATGAAATCAAGTGGGTGAATGGTAAGAACTGTATTGCAAATGCTTAAAATTCAGTCACTTTAGATAATATTTTAATATGGTTCTTTTTAAAGTTACAGTTTTCCTGGCTTCTGTTCTTTTCACCCAAAAAGGTAATAGACACTGGGTGTTGATTGGACAAGATACAGTGAGAAATGTACAAAAATGGACCATGTTTTATGTGGCTCACTGTGAAGTTTATAGTTAATTTTTTTTTTTTTAAAGAGCCTAAAACCAGAGTTGAGCCCTTACTCTGTAGACCAAGCAGAAAAAAAATCCCTTTGACAAAAGCCCATGAGAAATTCTTTAAATCCTTTTCCCTTTTATCTCTGCTTCTCTGCCTGGAAACTAATTCATGCCTATTGGAGTTGAAATTCTGCTTGTCTGTCAGCCAGTCAGTGTCTGAAAGGAGTGGGCATATTTCAGAACTTCCCATTTGTTTTTTCTTTTGTTGTGCATGCTGAAAAGATGATTGGTTTTATCTATACAAAACTTTGTTTTGTGCTGTGCTGTACCATCAGATTAGCTTTACTGAGTTATCAAAGGCATGTGGCTTTGCTGTGATTTCTCAGTGTTCCAGATATGGATGGACTCTCAGCTGATAGAAGAAAACTGTTCAGGTGGCTGCCTAGAAATTAGGACAAGCACAGCAATGTTAATTTTGTGGTAGCCAAATATTAACTCTTTTTGTCGTAAGATTTTCTGATAACGGCTATTAACTTTGCCTTGAAGTTCTTAATTCACAAAAAAGAGTGCCAGACTGTGAAGAACAGTGCAGAAACCTGAAGGGGAAATTTGTAGGAGTTTGAAGGTTGTTATTGGAAAACTGTAAGTGATTTGTAGGCTTTGCCTGATTCTGTGTTTAAACAGCTTTCTTGGGACTTACAGCACAGCGGGGGGGAAACGTTTTGGTTTTGAGGACATTGAGGGATTATACATTGTTTATCAGAGCTGTTGCCTATTTACAAAATACTTCATTAAACAAAGTTTTCTAGGTTCGCTTTTGATGACAAAATGCTTCGGTTGAGAAGCTCTCCGGTTGCTTTCCGATGTCACCAGGAGGCCTGAGCTTGTCTTGGAGCCATCAGTCCTGGTGCTCCAGTCCTCAGCCAGCCCCACTGTGGCAGGCAGCGTGCTTTTTGGAAACCTTTCCAGCGGTGGGTTAGTGCTTCTCTCGCCCTAAGGAGGTGCTGTGCCACCGAGGTGAAGGATGGGGGAAGAGGGGAGGCAGGCAGTTGCTGAGCTAAGTGAAAGGGAGGATATGCAGCAAACAATAGGGAAAGATTAAACATAGAAGTAGGAAGACAGGGAGGTGAAAAAATTTGTTTTATCTGTCTCACTGGGACAGCTGCTAAACAGACACTTTAAACAAAGAAAGAAGAGCAAAACCTCAGAGGACTTTGATTTATATTTATTAATATGCCTGTCTTGCACTGTGTTTTCTGGCAGTGAAGATCTGTGGGTCTGACTGACTGTGGGGGAGATGGAGTTAGGCTCAAAAGACATTTGTTTTTATTGGAGCTGTCTGCACCTCTGCATGCCCAATCCAGTCAGAGGGTTCTTATCTCTGCCCACAAGAGAGTGGTGTTGAGCCATCGCCTTCCAGACCACGTACCAGGGTTCAGCTTCCAGGTTTTTAAAATGTAAAGTAAATTTTAACATCAGTGCTCATTCTGATTTACAAATGAAGTTTGGCTGTTCCACCATATATGCTTTACCCCAAAATGGAAAGGTGTAAGCAAGTTGGAACTCAGGTGGTTTAGTGTAGATAAAGAACTGTGCACATCCACTGTTATATCAACAACATAATACCTAGCTGTGTGTCTATGTGTTTCCTCTTTTTACTAGAGAGGGGAAAAAGCCCAGCAAAAGGAACCACAAAACAACAGACAGACATGAAACAGTTTGAGTCTGATTGCTGGCAGTGCTGATGTGTGTGTGCTGTGTAGTTCCAGGTGGCAAAGATCACAGTCTGCCAGGGGGTGTGGAGAGGGCTCTAAGCACATCCCTGGTTGCCTCTTAGCCATTAATTAACTGAACAGGAAATTTAAGGAAATCTTGGTGTAACTTTCCTAACAAAAGGTGCATCTGAAGCCTTTCATGAGCCTGTGAAATATCCTTCATTTAGATAACTGTATAAATTATTTAGATTTTTGAAAGATCACAGCTTGTAGCAACTCCCATTGGAAATGCTGGCAAGTGGTGCTTGTCCTTTTCTGCTGGAAATAATTGATAGGGATCATGTGAACCCTACAGGCATTTCATGGGGAGTTTAGTTTTCTTGAGAAAGGTAGAAAAACTGGTTGGAGACAGTGCTGGGAACAGAAGGGAGCTGGTGCCTCTGACCAGCTCTGTTCAGTTGTGCTACACCAAAGGAATACTGGAGGGGGGGGGGGGGCCCTTCTGTGCCTTATTTTTGGGGAGGCAGGAGAAGATCAGTTGTGGCTCTTCAGGTATCTTATAACAGAGATTTTGATCAGGAAGTTTGCCCAAGTATTTTTGCATGCATTTCTTTCTAAATTAACTTATCTACCAAAAATAAGTCACTGATAATTATAATAAACATAATATATAGATGTGTACATAGACAAATATTATTTCTAACCTCTGGACTAGGTAATATTATTTACTTGCATTACTCCTTTCTTCTTTCCTCAAAAGACAGAAAGCTTGACTTCCTTCTGGAGGCTCCTTGTGCTGAATTTGGACAGAAGTTTTTATACTCCGAAAAATGAGGGTTTGGCGCAGCTTTTTTGACTCTAAAAGTTGCCCTTCTCTAGGGTCTCTTTTGACTCCAAAGGCAATGCCTAGAGTTCTTTTGAGGTTAGCAACCATCTCTGGAGCATCATAATAAATGCATATGAGCTGCTGCTGAGTAAATTGAAACTGAGTTATCTCCAAAGAGTTTTTTAGTGAAAAATCTCACAAAGTGTGCCCTATCATTAAAAACTTTTAAAAAATCACAGAGATGCCAAGTTAAAAGTCGTGGCCTGTTACTTGGTCAGTTCTGCATCTAAAAGCAGGTTCTTTTGAATACAGACTGTGTGGTTGCAGTTTATCTTTTGCTCTAATCCAGGAGCTCTCTATCACCTTTTTTATTCCATAGAGCAGTAGCTCTGACTACTTCCACATTGCAATTCCTTTACTTTATTACACGGAGCTTTCCAACCTTTCTGGAAATAAAAACCCTATTGTGGCTTTTTGTTTCTTGTTCTGTCTGCATTAAATGCTGTTCTGGATGCAATTCTGTCTGTGATTTTCATGATGCCTGGGAAGACAAGAGGTGCCAGGCAGAACTCCTATAGCCCGGATGTATGGAATGAACCACGCTTCCCAGTGGGCGGGAAGTGACTCCAAAGCTCTGGCACGGCTGCCCCTGTGCTGCTGCTATATCAGGCTTTGTCTGTGATGCAGTCAGGGTGTTAGAGACTCTCATCCTGTCTCCTGAGAGCTGCTGCTCTGGGCTGTGTCATGCTTGACCACAGTGCCTGCATAGGTTGAAATTAAATGTTTAAAAAAGAGGGAGAGAAATAAACATCTTGCCCAGCCGGGGGACATTTCAGTCCCGTTGGGGAGGAGCTATTTTAAAGCTCAGACTGAGGGATGGCTATTTTTGCCCTTCAGCCAGACAGACTCAGCTAATGGTCTATATTGTTCAAACCATTTTCTTGACCAAATTCTTAAAAAGAGGAAGGAAAATGAGCAGGAAGAGTCCTTAAGCCAGCAAGAGGTGGACGCGGCTCAAACCTGAAAAGATCTTATCTGTACGCTCCCGTTCTTTGGGAGTGCAGAGACGTGCTTTATTTTTATTGCTGGAGTGGGCATTTGCTTTAATAACGAGGCAAGAGATGAAGTTCAGCATGAGGATTTTAACAGCAATTCTGCTGGAAACATGTTGTACAAGTGGTGCAATCTCCACCTGTGTCTCAAGAGCAGGTGGTTGTTTCACTTAATCATTTCAGACATGCAGCACGGCCTGAGGCTTTTGGGGAAGTGTAATGCAGCAGGGACTGCTCGTTGTGACCCATCTCCCTCATTTCTGATGTTCTGCTGAGCACTTGCCTTAAAACTGCCTGTGTAGATGGATTTAAATCTTAGGGTAGGGGAAAAACAAGTTTTATATCATGCATGGGTACCATTTCAGTGGATCTCCAACCTGACTGCCCCGTGAAGCTGCTCTGCAGCTGTTTGGGAGCACCATGAAGCAAATATCAGTGGGGAAAAGAGCCAAGCCTGCCTGTGATGGGGAATCTGATGTAAAAAGCGTATCAAGACACACAAAGGAATTTGTCAAGGCGGTTTATTTAGTGAGCACTCTGATCTTTGGTGATGACAGAAGGGCAATGAAGCTGGTGAAGAGTCTGGAGCACAAGTCTGTTGAGGAATGGCTGAGGGATCTGGGGGTGTTTAGCCTGGAAAAAAGGAGGCTCAAGGGGAACCTTATCAGTCTCTACAATTGCCTGAAAGGAGGGTGTAGCCAGGTGGGGGTCCCAGCTGTGCCAGGAGAGGTTTAGGTTGGAAAATAGGAAGAATTTCTTCACAAGAAAGGGTGATTGGACATTGGAGTGGGCTGCCTGGGGAGGTGGTGGAGTCTCCATCACTGGAGCTGTTTCTGGAAAGAATGGATGTGGCACTAGGTGCCATGGTCTGGTTGACATGGTGATGTTTGTTCATGGGTTGGGCTTGATGATTGCTGAGGTCTTTTCCAGCCTAAGTGATTCTGTGATTCTGTGACGAGCAGCAAAGCCTTGGTCCATAAGGAGACAAGGACTGTGAAACATTGCAATTAATCTTTTCCTTGTTATTTCTGGAACAGCATGGTCTTATAGCATGGAGTGTCACCCTCTCCTGTCATGGTCCTGGTTCTGCTGAATTCCTTATAGTGTGTGGCTTGTTTCAGCTCTAATGCTGGCTCTGTCTTCCTCAGGAATCAGAAAAACCCAAGTGTGATTTTGTACACCTAAATCAGCCCGTCCTGGACCTCTCTTACCCTGCTTCCAAGTCAGCATTTCAGGGGGTTTCCCTTGTCGCCTGGGACAGAAGCTCTCAGGGTATTTTGGCTTGGCTGAGGGCAACTAGACATTTCCCTGAGTCAGGCAGCTGCTTTTATGATTTTCAGGGCACAGGAGAGCTTTGGTACCCTCCCCATGGCATTTTGTCCTCAGCTTCTGGGTGACTGCTCCCCTCTTCCCTCAGGTTTTTCTCCTTGCTGCCTGCATCCTCAACTCCCTGCAACTGCCTGTTCCTCAAATAGAAATAAATACTGAGGAGGGTGTGTTATCCGTGCCAGCAGGAGGTCAGGCTCCTATCAAGCCTGCCATCTGCGTGTGTGATGTCTCGCAGCCTCTCGAAGGACAAAGACCGGGCTGTGGGTGGGTGGGTGGGTGTAATGTCTGTAAGGTCTGTTGTTCAGCCAGCCAAGGGTTTAAAAATACCACTTGTGAATGACCTGATGAGAGTAGTTTTAGAAGGCAATCCACACCCAGCACGTTTGTTTTCTGATGGAAGAGGTATTTGAAGAGGTGTTTATTTCAAAAAATTTACTGAACCAGAAGGGAAGAGGACACCGAGGGGAGATAAATATCCGTGGTGGGGTGGCTGGTGGCTTTCACTGCAGTCCCAATGCCTGCCTGGGGTCGCTCAGGGCACTGGATTTGTACTGGGGAGAGGGGAGCAAAGGGACAAGGAGGTGGGTGAGCTGCGAGGGCAATAAGCAGGGTGCTCTCCTGCTTTCCAGGGGGTGGCAAGCAGGGACCTTCTATCAGGAAGGGAGGAGTGAGGAGAGAGAAACTCTCTTGCCACGAGGTACCCCTCATCTCTTCCTCCCCAGCACCAGGAACACAGAAGGCATTCATATGGGCTCATTTCCTTTCTAGGCAAAGGCCTGGGTTTAGAGAAGGCTCGATGTAGCTGAGCTGGTTTAAAACTTGTGTCTGATCCTCAGTGAGCTCTTTGCATTTTTTTAGAGATCCATCGCACCTCTTTTGTAAGGGTGCCAAATTACTTTTTGAGTGAAGACTTCCTGGATGATTCCAGATGGTCATGTCTGGTTATACTCTGGTATTCAAGATGTGCCTCACATAGTAAACCTTCAATTTCTATTTATTGAATTTTCTTGTTGTTTACTTTTATTTAAAGAACTTAGTTTATTTCTTTGCCATTGTGGAATCTTCTGGTAAATTACGCAGTGCAGTTACAGAAGTGTTCCTATTGTCTTTTGCCGAAATTAAGTGATAGTAAAGGAGTAAAGCATTCTTTTGATAGGCCTTTTATTGGGGATATTTTTCATTAAAAGGGTTTTTGACATCATTCTTTTAATCAAAGCCTGGTTTTCATTTCCAAGCACCCTTCTCTAGTGCTGTAGCAACAACTTCCTGGCTGCATGACTTATGCTAATTTCAGTGCTGAAAAATCCAAAAATAGCTGAGGAGAGAGGAATCAAATTATAGTTTTGCCATGAGATGAGGTAGTGGGAAGGAGAAGGATGCTGTACCTTCTCCCTGTGTGGGCAGGGGTGCCTGTCTCCCTGTGCTCAGAAGGAAGCAGGACCCAAACTGGGAGCAAGCAAAGCACTTGTGTGGATGTACCACCTTGCAGAAATCCCTGGCTGTTGCCTGCTTTTCCCCAGAAATTCATCTCGTGAGGTACACAGCCATTAAAGAACAGCCTGTCAGCAGCACCCCGCATTGTGTAGAGCAAGATCTCCATGGCCACCACTTCAGGATCTAATTGCTACAGAAAAGGAAAGAAAGGATAATAGTTTGGAATATTTCTACATGTAAAATTCTTGATAACATTATATATTTCTAGTTTCTTTGTTATCCCCTAAAGACAGAAATTTCAGCCCAAGTGCTGGTGAGCTGTGCATCACTCAGGGGTCTGCAGTGCCCAGCCCATGCCCAACTCCTGCTCCCACGTGTCGGCCCCTCCGTGCTGCATCCCACACCTCCATCATGGAGCATTTCCCTGTGCTGCACCACTGTGATGGAGTCCTGGCCATTAGCCCCTTGTTGGCTGTGGGGCTGTCCTGCTACAGCACAGCAAGGGCTGGGTGAACGGGAAATGGCTTCTCTGGAAAAGATCACAACCTGAGTGGGGTTTGATGATGCCTCTTTGAGTGCACTGTTTGCGTTAATGCTCAGCCAGCTCACACTGGCTTTATTTTGGGTTTTGGTTTCATAGAAAAGAAAAAAAAAAGGGGGGGAAATGAATCAAACTGAAACCTCCCTTTATTCCATTTATTCTTCAGTTGGAGGGAATGGAAAGATTTGAGCTTACCTGCTGGAGCACATTAGTCATATGAAGAGATGATGTCTGTGGGCACGGGCGAGATTTGAACGTGGGCTGGGTAGTTATGTGCTTAAGCCCACATTGCTGGGAGGATTATGGTTGAGATGGATCAACTTTTGTGATTTTGGCCTGATTTCTCCAGGAAGGAATGCCAAGACCCTGCTGAAGGTAAAGGATGCCCTGGCAGATAAGCTGGGGTGACACTTCCAGGGATCCTCCTGCTCCTGCATGGTTGGGCAGACGAAGGAAGTCCTTTCAAGGCTTTGCATTCCCATTTGGGCTGCTTCTGGAGAGGAGCCTGGCGGAAGACAGAGGTGGTGATGCCACTTCCTTGTAGAAAGCCACAAAGTGTACTATGTAATTACATCTGGGCAGAGCAGGGCTGCTCCTGCAGCACAGTTCCATACGTGACTGGAGCAGGCAGTGCCGGAATTCGCAGGCATGTCAGGAGTCACAAATACTAGAAACCCTCAGGAAAACTTTTGTCAATAACTGAAGCCCTGAAGTCACTAAAAAAAAGAGTTGGAGGGGAGCTTTGTGTTCCTGCTCCTGCTGTGGGACCGTGCAGGTAGGGAACAGGCAGCACACGTTCTTGACCCTGCTTCCCCACACAGCACCTTGCTCTCATTTGTTTGCATCACTCTTCCCTGGTTGCATATCAAACACATTTTCACATCTTTTTCTTTGTGACTGGTTATGTAAAATCGAATCCTGTGCACAAGGGTCAATGCTTATCCAGTATTCACTTCTTATAAGCTCTTTTTTAAAGATTCCTGCTTCTTATCTCCTGTGCAGTATTCTTTTGTGCATTCAGCATTCAGAAAAAAAAAAAAAAAAGCAAAAACCCCACCAAGTAACAAGAGGGTATTCCAGCAGGAATAGTGAAGAGAAACTAGACTGAGCCAAAAGGTACTGATTGACATGTGCAATCACACATATGCAACTGCTTTGAGGTGTACCATTGAATTCTACTGGAAGTTTAACAGGATCTGAATATACTTGTCCAGCAGAATAAGGCTGTTGTGTAAGAATTCATCTGTCATTAACAGCTGTTCATTTAAGGTGATTGGTATGAAATTACAAAGAACAGCTGGGGGGGCAGGCTGGGGATGGTTAGGAAGTTTCATTTATTAATAGATCAAACAACAAAGACTGATAAAGTCATCATGGTGTTAAGAGTGAAGGCTGGATCCAGCCTTTATGACTGGTATCTGAATTGGGTGAATTGAGGGAGTAAGTTGAAGATCTCATAAATGGAGGTCTTAAAAGCAGTCAGCTTCAATTCCTACTGCAGTCCTGGTAAAAGTGAAGCAGAAATGCTTGGGATCAGGGATGGCTGCTGTCAAGTGTCGTGCTGATGTTCCTGAGCTGTATTTTAGGGTGCTGGCAGTCAGCTGTGCACAGCTTCCCTGGGAAATGCACACCAGCATTTTGGCTGCTGGCTGAGTGCTTCTAAAGGTTTGTCACCAACAATCCCACATATTGTTTTCAGGAAAACAACTTCTAGTAAGCAATTCCAGATTTTTCTTGTTGCTTTTATATTCGGAACACGCTTATCCTGCTTAAGCTTGGCCTACCTCTCCCCCCAGTATTTAACCACCCTTTTAGGAACTATGGAAAACCAAGAAACATATCCTTGGATTTAATCCTTGTTTCTTGCTGAAAAGCAGTTTATCATGAGCATGTAGATTCCTGTATAGAGTAGAGTAGCTTCTATGGGATTTTTGTTGTATAGACCCTTGTGCAATGTGGAATATTGTGGAAGATGTGGGTACAGCACTCACATAATAATAGTTAATTAAAAGTTGGATCGCGAACCAAATGAAAGTCACCAGATCTGTGATGTGGTGTGCTTTTATTTCTCTGGTTGTATTGGTTGAGACCTCTCTGGTTGTGTGAGTTGTTTGGCATTGCTTGGGTTTTGGTAATGTTGCAGGGGGTTTTTTGTTGTTTTTTGTTGGGTTTTTTTTTGGGGGGGTAGGTTTGTTGTTTGCTTTTGTTCCTTTTTTTTTTTTTAAGTTATTAGGATTCTGAAGATTCAAATGTCCTTTGGAGGTATGAGCCAAACTGCTGATGATCTCTTGCTCAGGGCTGCATTGATGGTGTCTGTCCAGTTTTTCCAGGCCCCCAGGGGACTGTGGTAATGCTTCCTGTTCAGCTACACCGAGCAGCAATAAATTTAGCCTGAGTGAGCCATAATGACAGTACAGGAATCAGAGGAGAGCTGACCAGGAGGGTCTGGCATTCCATACAGATATCTTCATCCCTCGAGCTGCCAGCCCTGGCCTGACCTCTCTGCCCACTCTGGGCAGGCTGTGCCTCCACATTACCCATTTGCCCTCCTGCCTGTTTCATACAATCATTTCCATCAGTCATTTCCTTCTGACTTTTTTTTTCCCTCCAACAAGAAATCAGGGTGCTGTGACTCAGGAGACAGACACACACCTGACCTGCACAAACAGCACGGCTGCCCCTATGTCACCCTGAGCAGTTCACTGATGTGATCAGGGGCAAGGCTGGCCCCTGATCACTGCTATATTTTCCTGCCTGAGAACACTGACACCATGCTACTTTCCAGATCTCTGCAACTCCAGTTGGATGGGAGCAAGCACAGGGTGAAAGCTGCAGAGAGATTTTCATATTAAGGCTGAGTTATTGTTCCACTCCCAGCTTGTGATTAACAAATACTTACTGCTCTAACCTCCCAAGGGCTTGAATTATGAGCAGGAAGTGATTGTAAAAGATACTGTACTCTGAGTGAGATGTTAGGAGCTGTAGTTACCCACTAGAGCCTCTGTGATTACTGCTGCCAGTGCTGAGCTGTTGACAGCCCCGTGGCTCTGGAGCTACCTGGTAGCTGTGGCAGCATTCTCACAACCAGTCCCTGCTGTGAGGCAGAGCTGAGCATCTGTCCCTGCCCTCATTTTGACCAAGGGCAGCAAGGTGCAGTGGTGCCTGTGTGCAGGTAGATGTGTTGGATCTGACAGAGGCCAGGCAGCAATGAGACATCCTTATCCACATCTGATGATGCCACAGCCTCAAATTAGTGAATTCAGCCAAGCTGATGGATTTATAGGACCTGACAATCCAGTCACACACATCTGGCAGGGATGGCACAAAGCACCTGTCCAGCCACGAGCTCCAGATGCAGAGGGCAAGATGTGGATAGCAGTTATTGCTCCATGTGTTTTGCTTTGGCAAAAGTGCCACAGAGCAGGTACAACATCTGGGAGCCTTCATCCCAACAGACCATCAGGGTGATGTGCTGGTTTTGCTGGGGGTCATTGCTCTGAGTATGATGGTAGAAAAATGCTGGAAATAGACATATATAGAGTGTGATATATATAGACACAGGAGGTGGGAAATGAGGGATTTTGGGAGCTTGCCTTGCACAGGTTTTGGGAATGGGCATGGTGCATCTTGTGAGTAGGATGAGGTCAGCACCTCCCTTTGACAGCGTCAGAGGGACTTCAAACAGTCTGTGATGTCTGAAATGGGTGCCTGAAATAGGGCAAATGACTGGTGCCTTAAAAGTTTTCTTCTCTTTTCCCTGGCTGTAGAGGAAACTCCATGGTGGATATGGAATAGTGGGTTAAAGATCCTATCCCTGTGCTGACAGGAGGGCTGTTGGTCTTGTGCAGAGGTCTAGCATCAGCAGGTGCCCTGTGTGTGCCTGTATTTCATTGAGAGCCCCTGGATTCAGGCTCCTGTGAGATGTTTTTTTCCAGCAGGAAAAAAAGCAGAAGTGGCAAATTTTAGAGGCTTAGCAGAAGCCAAACCTGTGCACGCCTCTGTGCTGTGACAAACACACTGGTAGCTCCATATCACAGCATTTGCAGCTCTGAGGCTTGCTTCCAGGAGGAGTTGGAATATCAGTGCTGCTCTTCAAACACCTAAAATGTCATCATTGGCTCCTGGGCTATGTGTCATGTTAATGCTGTGAAACACAGACAATATTTACTCAGGTAACAAAATGAAACTGTGTTATAACACCTGGCACCAGAAAGTGTGGGGGGAAAGGGATTTGGATTTGGATCTGACCAAAAGGTAGGAGCTGGTGCTTGGTTGAGTGCTGAGGACACGTGCCTTAAGTCCTGCTCTCACCCTAGTCTCCCCTGCTCCTGTTCATTCATTGATCCTTTTCCTTTTGATGCTGCTATAAAAACCCTTAGGTTTATTCAGGAGAGAAGTGCATCAGCAACATTAATATTTTTAAAATACCCTGGACTGCAAAGAAAAGAAGGAACAGTGGTTTTTTGAATAATATTTATTTCTTGAGTTTTTGATGCTGAGCTGTCTCTATCAGTGGAGGAGAGCAGCTGTTATGTTCCTCCTCCACCAGCTGGCTGTCTGTAGTCCCAGCTTTTCTTTTGGCTTTGGTGTCTCTTATCCCTCCTGCTGTCTGTACTCATTTTCTTCCTCTGTTCTCATGAACACCACACAGTCCAGACTGTCAAACAGAGAAGTGATATTCCTGCATCTTCTTACCAGCCCTGCCAGTCTTCTCATTTCTGACTTGGCTACATCCTCCCTGGTAGTCTGAGGGTGCCAGCATTACCCTGGCCAGGTTTCCCCATCTTCCTTCCAGGGACTGAGCTTGTTGGTAGGGGTAGCATGGGACAGAACTTGGGGAAATGCCCAGTGGCATTTAAAACACCCAACAGACAGTTTCTGCTCCCACCCTCAATCCATTTCTCACCTCTGATGCAACAACAATAATCCTTAATATTACTTTTTCCTCTATAAGGTTAATGGTAAGTGTGTGGGCTGGGGTCTCCTTTCCTTGCAAAGCACAGGCAGATCTGCTTGGGCAATCTGGCAAATGCTGTAGGATGGTCTCCCTGGATTTGGGGGGCAGATCTCATTGATGGACCCAGGGCTGTGGGTGATTACAGGGACCTGGGTCAGGTCAGGGTGCTGTCAGGGAGCACTGTTGGGTGTGCTGGTGCTGTGGGTGTTTCAGGGCCACTGAAAAGGAGGGAAGTGACCTTGGGGTGGTGGCTGGTGGGGCAATGAGTGAACTATGTTATAAAAGAGCCACACATGCAGAGCTTGGTGTTTATCTCCTTCTTGCACCACAGCACCTGAACATGAGGCAGCACCAGATCTTTGGGAGCTGAGTTAAATGCAGGTTTGACATTACAAAAGAAAAAAACAAACAAACCAACAAAACATGGTAATTGTTGGAGGTGCCTAAAAAAAGTTGGCAACGTGAACTCATATCTGGCTGGGGACAGGGGTATAATTTTGACGTAGGTCAAAAGGAAAATACATCCCACGGTATCTGCAGCAGGGGTCAGGTGGGGAAGAAAAGGGAAAACATCTGCTGAAGGTATAGGCACATGAGTGGCCTTATGGTGACCACCCTGGGGCCAAGGGGCTGTGGGGAAAGCAGTGGGGCCATGGTGGCACTGGGACCTCCCTGCATGGGGGGCAGGAGGAAGGAGAAAAATGATGCTCATGACATTCGGCACCTTGCTGTCCTCCCAGGACAGACACACGGGGACTGTGGGCTGGTAATGAGGGGGGAAACAGCAGGAGATTGTGAGGATGAAATTGCAGCCAGCAGCAGACTGACATGTCTGGTTTCAAAAGATGCTCTGTCCAGCACGAGGCGTGCCATCTGGATGCTGTTTTCTACAGCCTGAGCAAATTCAGATAACCTGCAGTTTACAGAGCCCTGGCTCAATCCTGACCCTGCCCAAGTTTCCTTCAGTCATTTATTTCACAGTGCCACCATCTCCTGTGAATGCCAGCAAAGCTGCAGCCCTGTCTGTGTCCCATGGCACATACTGTGGCCTGGGATTTCCAGAGCAGAGGTTTCTTCCCCTCCCTGTCCAGCAGCTGGAAGGAGCACTAGAATGCTACACTTGGTACAGAGTGTGGGATGCTCCCTGTACACCTCCATTCAGTATTTCCCTTCTTCCTGGCACGAGTGCCTGTGTGGGCATGAAAATAAGACAAGTACTCTCTTTCTAGGGTGGATTTGTGCTCCTGCCCCGAGGTACAGGACAAGGCTGGCAGGGAGATGGTCCCTGTGGGTTTCAGCACCCTGGCCTGTGGCTCTTCTCCCAAGGGCACGGGTTAGGAGGATGCCATCCCTGGGATGGGGTCCAGTGCTCGGCGTGGGTGATGCCGTAGTTGTTTGCATGTGTCACAGCGGGAAGTGTGTGAACGGGATAAATTTAGCAGTCAAAACACAGGGCCGGCACAGTCCGTCATTATCTGCCAGCCCGTCTCGTCATCCTGCAACCACAAGGAGCTTTTTTAGGGCCGGCGTCCTGGCGGAGGCCAGAGGAAGCGTGGGAGGCCAGTTCCCGGTGACACCTCCAGGCGCAGCAGCGCTGCCCGGCGGTGCCATTGGCTGCCCCCGGCCCGGGGCTGGCACTGGCCAGGGGTTAAATGCCTGCCCGGCCACCCTGGGACACACAGCCTGCAGCATTCCAACACAGGCAGCCGGCTCGTCCCGCCCCCGGCACCCCAGGAGACGCGGGCTTGCATCACACCTTGAGGTAAAGGTCTTGGTTTCTTTGGGTTGAGCCTGGAGGGAAAATGGCAACGTTTGGGGACAGGGGCTGAAGATTTCCTCACAAGTTTTGGTTGAAAGCGGGAGGTTTGTCAGCTGGGATGTGGGTGTTGTTCTGCCAGGGAAGAAATCAGAAGTGTGCTCGTTCCAGTGTGGTTTGGGTGCAGGGTGATGTTCAGTGTGGTTAGTGTATCCCATAGGGATAAGCTGCTGGGCTGCTTAAAGAAAATGCTTGGGAAATGAGAGCAGAGCTGGAGGAAAGCCCCCACTGCTTTACCTGCTTGCCAGGCAGCAGTGCTGCTGAGGTGCCCACCCAGAGGGCTTTGGAGATGCAGCTCTCTGTGGAGTAATCTCATTGGGATGCTCCATTTTGGAATGGTGGGAGATTTTACGTGGCTCCCACTCCAGGTGGGAGGTGCAGCTCTGCAGCCCATGGTCTCACAGTGCTGCTCATCTGAGGTGCAGGCTCCTGTCACAACCACTGAGCTCAGCTGGGTGGTGACATTACTATGGGAACAGGAAACTCAGGAGAG
Organism: Cettia cetti; assembly: GCA_013401135.1. NCBI lineage: Eukaryota > Metazoa > Chordata > Aves > Passeriformes > Sylviidae > Cettia > Cettia cetti. Next base: position 16,225 of record VZUI01042512.1, on the reverse strand, counting down.
CTTTCCTGCTCTTTAATGATGCTTAGATAAAAAATCTGCCAGTACATGGCTGGATATTTCAAATCCCAAACTAGAGAGAGGTTTCTGCGCAGGAGGTGCCAGGAGGTGGCAGAAGGACAAATCCCTGGCTTGTTTGATGACATGCCAGGCTGAGCACTGTGATTTGGGAGGGATTTGTGGGTCCAAGTTCCAGCCAGAGGCACATGCAAAGGCTTTGCTCTAGCCTGCAATAATTTCATTCCTTGTTGCAGCCACAGGGACCACGACTGACATGAGGGCTGCGTTCCTGGTGCTGCTCCTCTGGGCCGTGGCCTGTGCTCACCCTGTAAGTACCCCCTGGACTGACACTCCCACCCCAAACCCCTTGGTTTTGCCCAGCCAGGGCACACTGATCACTGATCAAATGTCTCCTGGATGTGTTTAGGTGCCTGGCCATGAACCCACCCACCCCAGCACCCTGCAGGAGGTAAGCCACAGGTGCCCCTGTCCGACAGGTAGCAGCTCCTTAGGGGGCCAAGTCTGGGATGGGGAGCCAGCCCTGGGCAGGCATCCTCGGACCAGGAACCTGGGAGGAATCTGCTGCTTCTGTGGGTCTTTGAGCTTTGTCTGTCTGCTCAGTTTTTTCAAGCTGGGTTGGTTTCACTCTGTTTTGACTTGCTTCCCTGAGAAAGTTCTCCAGTTCACCTGACACCTTTTGCTGTGCTGACCCTGAAAAAGGAGTTTCTGTGCTCTGAACAAGTCCATCTTGGGCTTTTCTGGACTGCCTTTTTGTTGGTAGCTACCATTATATTTTGGATCAGCAGAAATAACTGAAGGGCTGAGGTGCAAGAAATAAAAAAGGCTTGAGCTCTTGCAGGGCTCTGGAGTGAGGTCCTGCAGCAGCAGCAGCAGTAAATGTGCTGTGGTTGGTTTTTAATAAACCAAAAGCACCGTGTCATGTTTTGCCTCCAGGACACCACGAATGAAGATGACATCAGCAAGCTGGGCAACCACCTGGATGGTGGAGATGGCAGACATCCTCCTGCCAGTCCAGAGACAGGGGAAAATGCCCTTGCCAGGGACCTGACTGGTGGGAATGCTGTGGATGAGGAGCTGGGTGCGCTCAGTGGCCAAGACGTGGGAGGCCGAGCTGGGCAGGCTCATCATGTGAACCAGGTGGACCACGAGGACACGGGCACCCACAATGGGAACGACCTTGGTTTCCTGGTGAGTGACTGGAGAGAAATGTTTTGTTCTGCCAGGAAAGCTCCCTTGGCCCCAAACCTGGCCCCGGTCAAGGCTGTGCTTGGCTCTGCATTCATCTCTGTCACCTCCACAGGAGGCGGATGCACGTGACACTGATGATGGCGACAACGGAGACCACTACGGCACCGGAGCCGTCGGGTTTCCCTCCCCCGGCGGCGGGTTCCTGGACGAGGAGGATGACAGCGGGGACGACACCTTGGACGCCAACGGGGAAGAGGAGAGGGGCGAAGGCCCCACCTACGTGGCCGGTGCTGACGGGGCAGGGGAACACGAGCAGGACGCCGGGGCCGGCAGGGGGCACGGCGACAGCAGCAGCAGCAGCAGCAGCGAGAGCATCGGGGCAGACCACCGGCGCTACAGGAACTACGGGCACCCCTACAGGCACGGAGGGGCCAGCAGCAGCAGCCAGGAGGAGGACAGCTATGACTTCCAGGATGAAGCCATGCAGGGGGATGACCCCTCTGTCTTCGAGGGCCCGGGCAGCAGCTACAGGATGCGCCACGCTGGCCCCCGTGCCCTGGGGAACAGCTGGGAGAGTGCCCAGGGGGCTGGCTCCCGCCGCTGGGAGGAGGGTGACAGCAGGTCCCCCGAGGTGGAGGACGGTGACTCTGAAGAAGACAGCCCATCCGTGGAGGACAACAGTCAGTCAGAAGAGCCTGTTGACAGCCAGTCAGAGGAAAAAAGCTCCAGCCACTCCAGGGAGGATGGGGATGGGGAGGACAGCCCCTCCAGGGAGGATGAGGACAGTGAGTCCAGGGAGGGCACTGATGAGCAGTCAGACGAAGAGCCAGGGGAGACCCCAGAGGTGGTGAGAACCTTGAATGAGCACAGCAACAGCCAGACCTGGGAAGGGCAGGAGGACTGGGATTCTGCTGAAGACAGGAGCGTGCTGTCCACGCCTGACAGTGAGTCCAGGGAAGAAGAGGGTGAACTGAGCAAGTCCAGGGAAGATGATGATGACCAGAGCCAGTCCACAGAGGACACCGTGGAGCAGTCAGAGGAGGATGAGAATGACTCAGTGCTGAGCACATCAGCTGAGAGCCCAGAGTCCCCAGAGGATGACAGCAGCCCAGAGGACAACACAGGTGAGGACAGCAGGTCCACGGAGAGCGACAACAGCGAGTCCCAGGAAGATGATGACGGCGTGGAGAGCCGCTCCCAGGAGGACACGAGCCGCGAGTCCAGCAGCCACGGGGACGACAGCTCCCTGCAGAGCCTGGAGAGCGGGGCCCGCAGGCGGCGGCTGGGCGCCCTCCGCCACAGGCCTGCAGCCGACTACGATGACAATGACTGCCAGGACGGGTACTGAGCCGTGCCCCGTGCCTCACGGCCGGGGCCTGCGGGGAGGAGGGGTTAATTTATTTGCCATGTAGCCCGCTGGACTTCTTCTCAAGAAGATGCTGTGGTTAAAACGGAGTCGGGTTCGGCCTGGGCACGCTGCGCAGGGGCTGAAGGGGTTGCCAGGCACAGGGAAAATGCCAAGCAAAGCAAGGAAAGGCATTATCTGTATCAAACTGCAGAGCAGGTGAGAGCTGTGAGTGCCAGCAGGGTGATGTGGTGGCTTGGCACTCGTGGGCATGCTGGGCAGAAAGGTCCCTGTGTTCACCCCTTGTGTTTACCTGCTGCTGCCCTAAACACATGTGCCCAGACTCCAACTGGAGCTTTCCATTAACTCCATGTCCAGCACATATAAAGGAAAAGCTACAGCTGGTGTGCACACATGGTGCATGGGCACGGCAGGGTGTTAAGTACCACTTCAGGATGGGATGTATGTAATATTTTTATTCTTTTGTAAGAAATGTACAGAAAACATTATACTGTATCCTTTTTGCACTTGTATTTCAAAGCTGAAATGTACCCTGTTGATTTCTTTAATCACCATTAAAACCACCAAACTCCACTGTGGTGTGGTTTGAGGAGTTCCTGTTTTTTAATCCTGGGCGTGTCAGGGTCTGCAATCTGGGGCTGGACCAGAAGGAGTGGGAAGCAAAGGGCAGGATATTTGTGTGAGGAGCCACCCACAGCATGCTGGGACAAGGGGGAAAGCAAAAGCTGAGGGTATTCCCATCCCCTCTATTTCCAGGTGCCCCAAAGGCCACCCCTGCCCCTTGGTGAACCCGCAGTAGGGTGGGAAATCTGGCTGGTGACCCCAGTGAGCTGGGCCTGGAGTTTTGCTACACTGGGGCACCTTCTGCAATGTGAGCAGGAGCTGTGCTGCCCTTCCTGAGGTGCTGGAAAGACGTCCCAGGGCATGAGAACTCTTCTGGGCCACTGGCTCTGAGTGCCCATGGTGGCCCCTGGTACCAGGTTCCCTGCAGCAGAGATGCAGGTGAGCAGGGAAAAGGTGTTATCATGAGTAAAGCCTGTTTTACTCTGTGGGACATCTGGTTGGGGTTTTTTCCTCATATCAGCAAGCAAACAACACGTTACTTAAAATCACATTATTTCAAATCCTGCCCAGGGATTTAAAATTGTCCTTCTTCCTTGTTCCCGTGTGCAGGACAAGCAGTACAGTGTGGGTTCTGCTGATGCTGACAGGTGAAGCCTTGGGCTGTTGTGTCACTGTGCAGTTTTACAGCATGCAGTTGTGGCTCTCTCTGCAGGGGACAGTCCCCAAGGGGTCAGGGTGAGTAGGTACATTCCCTTCAGCTGTCCAGTCTCAGGGGTGTCACTGCTGAGCATTGCAGTACCAAATTCAAGAAGCAGTAAAAAAAATGAAATCTTTTTCTGCTACTTATAGCAGAACCACACTTAAATCGTAGCCTGTTTCCACCGCTGTGAAGGCTGGGAGCTGAACAGCTCCTGGTTTTTATGGAAATTATGTTTTCATCATGTGTAACCTTTTTTCTTTTTTTTTTTTTTTTTTTTTTTTTTTTTTTTTTTTTTTTTTTGCCTCTGTATGAGATCAGCTCTGAAACTTTGGCTTCCCCACGCTGCTGCCTCGGGAATGCGCCCCTTTCCTGAGCCTTCATCCCACTAGTCCCCACCTCACTGTGGATATCTCAGCTGTGACCTGGCCCTTGCATCAGCTGTGTGGATAGCTGGGGATGCTGTGACGGCAGTGATGCCTCTCAGGGTCACGGTCACCAAAATTCTGGAGAGCAGCCCCACCACTGGGGTGAAAGGCAGCAAGCGTGGGTTTGGCTGCAGCCGAAAGGGCCGGGTCACATCGCAGTCGCTGTGTTCAAGGCGGTGGCAGTGCCGTGCTTGGTGCTGCGGGGCAGGCAGGGCTGTGAGCTCTGCGGTGACCAGCAAGCGGTGCTGCCGCTCCGGCAGCGGCCACATCCTGGTGCCGCCTCTGGCCCAGGGCTGGTCACATCCCTGGGGCCACCGGAGGGGATGGGTGCATGGCGACAGCTGCCGGGGGTGGGGATGGAGCGGGTTTTTTCGGGTCCCTCCGGGAAGAGGAGTGCAGCTGGCAGGGAGCCCAGCCTGCGAGGAGGACGGCCGAGATGTCTCAGGGGCGGGGTGAAACCGCTCCTTGTGAATTTGTGCTTGACCCTGTGTCCATCCTCATCCTTGTGGGAGTGGCGCTGGGATGCACAGCAGCCTGGCGCAGCTGGGCAGGGGACTGCGTGTCCCCGTCCTCCTCACTTCGTGCACGGAGCTAAAAAACTGGATTGCTTTGTGTTTCGTGTGAGCGGGAGGCACGGGTGCCTGGCAAGCGGGGCCGAGGGCACCGGGCTGTGCTGCCCCACACGTGGGTCCCCTTCACGTGCCCTCCCGGGGACGCGCCACCACCGCACTGGCGCCCTGGCCAGCAGCGCCCAGCCCCTGCCTCCCGCCGGCTGGCTGCTCCCCAAAAGCCGGGGAGCCGGTGCCAGAGCTGGCTGCTGCCTGCCCGTCCCGCCAGGACCGCTTCCCACGGGACCATCCCTCCCGGGCATTGCCCTTCTCTGGGAAAACTCCTGCTTGGCCGCAGGGAGGGAGCTGCTCCCGTTGGGCCCGTGCGGGGATGTGCCCAGAACCTGGCAAGGGACATCTGCAAGGTTTTGGGGGACACTGGTGGCATTGGACTGTCCCTGTCAAATGCTGTTCGTCCGCGGATGAGCAGGGCCACCCTGCTGGACATCTGGAAGGGCTTGATGATGGGCAGGACTTCACAGGGTGAGGTTTTGGATGGACAGAGGGAGTGTGACCAAAACATGCTCTCATGGAGGATTTTAAGGCACTTTTAGGAGTTTATGTATTTGGGTTTTTTGCCATGTGTCTGTACACTGTGAGCATTGGAGGGGAAAACTGCTCTCTGCTGTTGGGCTGGCAGGAAAAGCAGCTGGGAAGGTCAGCCACGGGCTCTTCCATCACTGGAGATGTTCCTGCCTCCAGTTTCAGGATGATTATGTGATGAAGTTGTCAGGCTCAGTTTTTTCAGCGGGTTAGGCAGGGATAAAAAAATGCCCACATCAATGTATGTTTTTATTATCCACCCACATGGCATTCTTTGTGCATTTGGGGTGGCCTCCAGAGCTGAATGCAGCGATTTACCCAGAAATCAGCATTGGGGTTTAAAGCAGGTATTTTTGGATCCATTTGGGTTTTTGAAAGCATGAGTTTACATCATCTTAAAAGAAAGGTTTCTTGTGTTGGTTTCTTTTTCTTTTTTTTTTTTTTTTTTCCTTTCCAAGAAGAAAACATTCTATTTTTAATAAGTAGCTGGTGTGGCTGAAGTGGTGGGAGGCAGCAGTGCTGCGCCTGGCTGTGGCAGCTGAACTTGGGGCAGCCACGGCACACAAGCTCTACTTACTCAACCCCATTATTCTCCTGGCTTTGGTGGGAGAAACACTTGCAGACCACCTCTCCATCCAGCAGTGGCTCTTTTTGACAGTGCAGACAAATTTCCTGGGCTTCCCATGGTGATCTGAGTTCCACAGCTGGCTGCAGGGCTTTTCCTTGGCCTGTGTTTGTCTTTAGCAAAATGGGAATATCTGTGGAAGAAACAATGATAGAATCACAGAATGGTCTTGCTTGGAAGAGATCTTAAACACCAGCTCAATCCAAGCCCCCTGCCATGGGCAGAGACACTAGACCAGGTTGCTCAGAGCCCCATCCAACCCGGTCTTGAACATTTCCAGGGATGGGGCACCTACTACTTCTCTGGGCAACCTGTTCCAGTGCCTCACCACCCTCACAGCAGGGAATTTCTTCCTAGTATTGAATCCAAACCTTCTCTCTCTCAGTTTGAAGTCATCCCCTCCTTGTCTTGTCACTATGTGCCCTTTTAAGAAATTTCTCTTCCTCTTTCTTGTAAACTTCCTTCAGGTCTGATGGGATTGTCTCTGCTGTGCCCCCTGTGATGGAATTCTTCGGTGGGAACCACTCCTCTCCAAGCACACAGTGGAGCCAGGAGAGTTTGATTGTGTTTCTCTGCCCTTTTCAATGCGAGGAAAAACCTCTGACGGAATCACCGAGGCCATCAATCTGAACAAAAGAAATTTCCCAGACATGGAAAACAGCCTTTGACCTCAGTGAAACCCCAGTTACAAACCTTTTGAATGCCCAAAGGAATTTTTTTTTCTTACAGATCCTTTTACTGCCATGCATTTTAATGGCAAATAACTTTCCCATCCCTGACTCAGCCATGTCCTGGGAGTTTTGTGGTTCCCCCAGCACTGCCCCAAGGAGCTGGGCACCACAGGATGGTACAAGTGTAAGTGTTAGCATCCCCCCAAACTCATGATGGAAACCTTAAAATCCTCTTGTACTGCACTCCCCAAACTCATGGTGGAAACCTTAAAGCTGCAGAGTGAGCAAGGGGTTTGCAGTTCAGTTTTTTTCCTGTTTTCACACCCTGAAATGCAAAGCTGCAAAGAGCTGTTGTATTTTAGCAGAAGGCATCAGGTTACTGAACACAGGGGCTGAACCTGCATCTGGGGGCAGAGGCAACACCTGCCCTTTCTGTTTTAAACCTGATGCTTCACCTGCAGAGCAAAAAGTAGTTTCATGACAGTGTGAAAACTTCCAAAACTACCTTTTAAAAAACTGAAATGAGTGCCTGAGTGTTAAGGTATTTTTTGCAGAAGACACATACTTCTCTTTGTATTTAGGCCAGTTCGGATGGGGCTTTGAGCAACCTGGTCTGGTGGGAGGTGTTCCTGCCCATGGCAGGGGATTGGGACTAGAAGAGATTTAAGGTCCCTTCCAACCCAAAGGATTCTGTGATTCTATGATGTGTAGATACACATATCACTCTTCTGCAACTCATGTGTGTACACAATAACAAATAACCAGTGTCAGAGCAGCAGTTCCTGGGCAGCACACTCCGCCTCTGCTGCAGGTGGGACCTTTTAAATCCCAGACTCAGGGATTGTACCAAGTTAGAGCAGTGTGTGCAGTGGCAGGGAGGTAGGCAGCCATCACCAGTGCAGCACAGAAGCAGTGTGCCTCTGCACCATCCAGATGCCTGAAGATCCAGGGACACTGATTTAACTTTGTTAGAGAGCTCAGTTCCTGAGCTGGGTGTGCAGGCTGTGGGTTGCTACTTCTGCAATGAGCACATGCTATCTTCCTGCTTGCCTCCTGAAAATAAAGCCTTTTGGGGGATTTATTTGCCTTTTTCTCCTGAGCATTTGTTTGAGAGCTCTCACATGTGCATGGAGGCAGAGACAGGTGGGGGTACCAGAGCTGGTAACTTACTTTGGCTGATGAGGTGTTTCTTGTTCCTGAAAAAAAAAAGGAAAACAAACAAACAAACAAACTGAGGAGATCCAATGTACCATATCCAGATATTGCTCAAACATGTGAGGGCCTGGGTGGCGGCAAGTCTGGGATTTGTGATAACACTGCAACCTAGCCTCAGTGATTTGCTGGCTTTTGTTCCCAGGGTTCAGGCTGATTCAAAGTGCTCACATTACAGAGCTACTCCTGACCCACATTTTGCCAGGCGTGTAAATAGAAATAATTTCCTTTTGCTGGTTTCTGCTCACAGAAAAAGGAAAATCATACAAAACGTTCAGTTGCAGAGGGCCAATATGTAAAGGTTGTGTACTGATATTGGAGACTGATACAAGGTGCATTTTAGATATTCTCCCCTCACACTTTTATTCTAAAATTGAAAGTTGGCAGAAGAATAATGAGCTGTTTGTGCAGCTGATGCTGTGTTTGTGCTCTGAGAGGTAAGGGAAAAGAGAGGCTTTCCTTACTCGTATGCTGTTGCTCCCTCTTCTTGGTCATCACTTCTCTCCCCAGCTGGTGACAGTGGCACACACACTCCTGTCCCTGACAGAGAGGTGGAAGCCAAGGCAAGCTCTCTCTTAGGTGACCCCTATACAGGTTTTGAGGGTACTCTGGCTGCTGATCTGCATGGCAGGGGTGGCCTTTTCCCTGGCTGCAGCAGCACCTTGTTCTCTTCCCACCATGCTCCAAGTGTCCTTCTGATTTTGTTTTCTTTACTTATTTTTGGCCCTGAGGTTTCCTTTCAGAATAGCTCCAGGGCGTGGAAATGGGACGGTGTGGCCTCAGCCTCGCAGTGCGCCCTGGCAGGACAGGAGCACTCTGCTCTGCTCATTTACCACCCTGCAAAAATAATACCTAAATTTGGGCTTAGGAGCCATGTCAGCCTGAGATGGACAGGGACACTCTGACCCAGGGGCTCAGCAAGTACACCCAAACTGTACAGGGGGCCTGCACTGGGTGCAAGCTGCAGCACAAAGCTGTGGCCAGCGGCCGGTGCAAACCCCACCTTCCACTAGACCTTGTTGGTTACTGCCCCATCCTTTGGAGGCAGATAAGCTGTTCTATGTTCTGTTTCCAGCAAAGTGAGATCATTTTTGTAAAGCTTTCAAAGTCTGCAATCATATTTAATATCAGATTCCTTTCAGATAAAGGGGTGATCTCGCCAAGCCCTGCCACCTTGGAGAGACGGAATGCTTGCAAAAGCATTAAGAGACCAGGAGCAATGCTCCAAGCCTGCCATGTGATGCTTTTTAAAGTAATAATAAAAAATAAACTTCAAGTGGAAATGTTTTGGATGTGCTGGCCGAGTTCCCTGCTGATCCCCCGCCATGGTGCCGGTGAGGTTTCTGCTGCTGGTGCCTTGCCCGGGCAGCACCCGCTCCAGGAGCTAAACATAGGTGCTGGCTGCACAAGGCACTTGGGCACACGTTAATTATGCTGGTGCTTTTTAGGGATCTTGGGTGAAATATGTGTTTTTAGAGTCAGTTTTCCATATTTTTTTAAGCAGCCTGGAGCAGAAGCCCTTTAATTACATTAAAAATCGCCTCCCACCAGGACTCTCTGTTCCCAAGCCCTGATGAAATTTTAAGCTCAGAGCCGGGCACATGCTCACTGCTTTTCTAGGACAGCAGGGGACAATGGGAAGCAGGGCTATCTCTGCCCTGAATGCCCTGCATTTCCCTCAGCAGGGCAGCCCCTGCAGCTGTTCCAGCCCTGTGGAGATGGGGGGACATGGGAATCCTCACAATGCTGATCTCTCTCTTTATCGGAGGCTGCTGCGTTGGCACCAAAAAACTGCATGGCTGGGGCTTTTTTTTTTTTTTTTTTTTTTTTTCCAAAAAACTGCATGGCTGGGGCTTTTTTTTTTTTTTTTTTTTTTTTTTTGTGTGTGTGTGGGTTTTCCTGGCACAAGGCGTCCGCTGAAAGCCACGGCCAGCTCCAGGCCTCCCTTATAATTAGGGCTCTTGACAGTGACACAAAGGGCTTTGAAGCCCATGGGGCAGCTGTGCCCTGCAGCCCCAGGGGTTGCATGGTGGGCATGTGGCATGGCCTGCTGCCAGGGGTGCTGGACCCTCGGGGGGCTATGGGGGACCTCTCTCTCCCCAGAAACAAGTTATATGCATAGTGTTCCATCAGCAGTTATCAGCTCCCCATCACATACCTGTCAATGCTGGGCTCCCCTGCATGCAGGTGAGGCTGGTTGTGCCCCTAGTTTTGAGAAGAAACATTCAGGTCTTTCATGGCAAAGGGGACTTTTCTGTCCTAAATAACCATAGCTTTACCATTGGCTAAGCTGGCCATTACAGACCTGCCTGAAGGCATTTATTTTTCAGCACCCCTGTTCCCTCCCGTGGGGCTGAAAGCATTGAGAGGGATTTGCAGTTCTCCTTGCCACTGTGGGAAACGAAGCTGCATTTGGTGAGGAGTCATTCCCTGAACTGCTGCAGCCCAGATGTGCAGGAGTTCAGGGGCCTTTGCTGAGGAGTGCAAGAAAAATCTGGGAAAGAGGGAGCAGAGGTGTACTGGAGAACTGGGTGGCTGAGATCCAAGCAGGAAATGATAAATATAGGTAAAGGAGAAAAGATGTCGCTGCAGAGGTGGGTGCCAGGGGCAGCATCCGCTTGCTGTATCCTGCCACCAAGGTCCCCAGTGTGATTTGAGTGCATGTGTGGGTGGGATTTTTTTCCATTTTCCCCCCACCCCCAGGCAGTTACTCTGCTTTGCTAGGGACATACACAGATTTCAGCTGAGCAATGCCTGATTTTTGAGAGCAGGAGACTGGGCTGGCCCCTGCATGGGTCTGTGAACTTTGCTGGGCATTGCAAACAAAGCAGACATGCATTTTGTAGCAACACTGGCAGAAATGGCTCTCTACGGGGGACTGTTGACACCTGTAACTAAGTCACCTTTTCTTTCCTTGCCCTTACCAAGGCCTCTGCCCTGGAGAGGGATTTGTTTGGATTTAGCTTTTTTTTTTTAGTCTAATGGCCCTGCCCAAATGGCTGTGGAGCCGGGCCTTTGAGGTTGGTCTTTTTGTCTACTTGAAAAAACAGTGACAGAATTTCCCAAAAAGGGAGGTGGATGCCCCCCAGGAACAGATTTCCAAATATTTATTTTAATTAAAACCCAGAGTTTTATTATACCCTTGGCCTCCCAGCCGCTCATCTGAGGCCAGACCCTCAATTAAGCGGCGCAGTGCAAACCTCGCTGGGCTTGGCAGCGGCACGGGGCGCTATGTTTGTGCACCAAATCTGCCAGCCTTGAAGTTTTGGAGGGTTTTTGGTGCATGCTGGAGGGCTGGCGTCACCCGGGGCAGGGCGGTGACTGGCTTGGGAGGGGGCAAAGCCAGACCTTAAATCCCAGCAGGGCAGCAGCCGGAGGAAATCTGTGCCGGCTGACTCCGTGGGCAGCTCTCGGTGCTGGGGCAGGGTAAGCTTGCTGCTGCTTTTCCAGTTGGGTTGTGCATTGGTATCTGGTTTTTTAGGGAGATGGGGCTCAGCTTGCTGGCAGGATGGGGTGCTGCTTTTACTCCTTTCCTGGGTCCATGGCTTCAAGAAGTGCTTGGGTGGAGGGGATGAGCATCCACAGCCTTGCTGCAAGGTCAGGGAAGCTGGTGGCCACTTGTTTTCTAGCCTGAGTTAAGCAAAAATAGGGAAACTTCAAGCACAGATAAATGTAATAACAATTTTCTACAAGCACAGCTGATACTGGGTTTAGGCAGAGGAAGGTAGGAAAAAGGAAGGTTAGTGCACCCAAATGAGGTCAGGGGGATGCCGGGAGCATTGCTCCCTGAAGGAAGGCTGGGGTGCTGCTGGGAGGATTGGGTGTGCTCCTTGCTCCTTGAAGGAGGAGGGCAGGCTGTGTTTTGGTGCTTTAGGTATGCAGCTCAGACCTGCCCCAGAGCCAAGTCCCCTCCAGCTATGCCTGTGGGGGGCTCTTTGCATTGGTGCCTTGCCACTGCTATTTCTGCCAATGGCAGGCTCTAGAAGCCAATTATTTCCATTATTTGTTTGCTTGTTTGTTTTTCCTCAGTGAGGTTAAACTGTCTGTGGTGCAATTCCCAGCAGCACCGCGCCCTGGGCAGAGCCCAAGCAGGTCTTGGAGCTATGGCAGGGTGGCTGCAGTGGGCAGTGCTCCCAGCTGCTCCTGTTGCATCTCCAGTGGGGCTTGGCTTTCTCCCCTCCCTCAAAGGCAATGGGGAAGCAGGAATAAGTCATCCTGCTCCAGGAAAGCTTTGAGTCAAACACATGGTGAAACTTGCTTTTCTGGTATTTTGTGGCTTCTAGAAAAAAAACAAAATATATTTGTGGAAGTTGAGGCAGATATTAAAAAAAAAAAAGAAAAGAAAGAATTGGGTCTATGGAGGGGTTGGGTGACCCCATCAAGAAGTGGCTGGAGGTCAGCCTTTTTTCTCTCCACTCACCCACGTGGACGCAGACATGTGGATGGTTTGGAGTGGTGTTGGTGCTTTCTAGCTGAGCAGCGACCCCTCGACGTGTTTCGGTGTTCCTAGAGGCGGCAGCCATGAGGAGTGTCCTGGTGTTTGTCTGCCTGGTGGGCATGGCGTGCGCCTTCTCGGTGAGTGCCAGGCCAGGGGGGACCCCCCGCCTCGCAGGGAATGCTGTGGGGCTCCTACCAACCCAGCCTCTCCCCCAGGTCAAGAGCTGGCTGCGGCGACCCAAGCTGGAGGGCTCGGAGGAGAACGCGGTAGGGTCTCCCCCAGCCCGCGTGCCCAGCCCCACACGGGCTGTCCCTGAGGAAGAGGGCATCTTGGTGGCTCCTGTGCCCAAGGCCCAGGCTGATGGGATTTCCCCCCTCCCTCTCCTGGCAGGTTTTCAAGAGCCGGCCCCGGCATTACCTGTACAGATACATCTACGTGTATCCCCCGCAGCGCCGGTACCAGGTGGGTGCTTCCCAGGGGTGGCTGCTGCTTCTCCGCCCTCCACATGCAGGGATTCTGGCCCAAAGGAGGTGGGCGCACGGGCTGTGCCCTGTTGGCATGGCCTGCGGGCCTGGGCACGGAGCACTGTACTCAGGACGCTGCTGGGAACCCACCCACCCGCCTCCAACTTGGTTTTCCCTCTTCTTAGGGCAGTGACTCATCTGAGGAAGAGGGGGATGGCTCGGAGGAGGAGGAAGGGGGGGTGAGTACAGCAAACCAGCAGCCTGCAAAACAAATACGGGAATTTGGGAACTTTCTTTGGTTTTGTAGTCTCTGCTCATCAGCATCTGTGGTCACTGACCGCCCACAGACTTTCACTCTGGATACAACTGGATTTTCTACTCTGGAGCTTATTTTGTAATTTTTTGTTGATTATTTCCTTTTCCTTTCCTTTTTCTTCCTGGGTGGGGGTTGCACCAAACAACCCTGAGACAATTGTCTGGGTTTCCATTTCCAGTGGCTTAGAAAGGAGCAGGACAGGCCAAAGGACAGAAGCAGGGAGGTTCACACACGGAAGAAGGTGCTGTTAGGAACCCCTCTTACCTTCCTCTTTCAGGGCCTGTTGTCCCTTTAGCACTGAGAAAATCCCCATGAAAAATATAGTTATGCTCTGCATGTGTGTCTGTGGAGTGACACAAACTGATCCTATATTGGGAAATTCAAATTTGTACCAGTCAGATGGTAAAGCTGCTCCTGTCTGTGGATCAGTCTGAGCTTGGGCACTTCTATAGTTGTGAGTGTCACCCAGGTCCAAAATTAAGGGTAAGGGGTTACAAAGATCTTTTGTGTCTTGTTGGGTTGGAAATGCTCAAAAACAATCCCGTGGTCTCAGGCACACAGGTGCTTTGAAATAAGGATCTAGTATGCTTAGAAACCTGTGTGTCAGGCCTGATCAAGTTTGGTTTGTTGTATTTTCTTATTTAAAAGTTATTTAATGAAAGTAAGGGAATCTGGTTTCAAAACCCACTTTGGAGGCCTGTCAGGGTTTGGGATATAGCATGGGGTGTCCCTGAGCCAGCCCTGGCACCTCCCTGCAATTTGCCCCATTTTACCTGTTTCTCTCCCCAACCACTGCAATCTCGAGTGATAAATTTGAGTAGTGGGATGGGCAGCAAAAGGTGGCACTTCATTTCTCAGGAAGAAAATAAGTGGTAGGCAGGAATGTAGCTGCTCTTTAGGTCTGCTCTTTTCGTTTTGAGGGCACCAGAGCAGTGGCTGTTCCCATGCAGGGATGTGCCTTCACTGACAGGGTGGTCAGCAAGAGGAATCCTGCTGAAAGGCCCCAAGGTCAGTCACAGGCATGTAAAAAGCCCTGATATATTGGCTTCTGGATAGGGAGCATTGCTTCCACTGGCACAGCTGGCTGTACTGTGCAGTTTGATGACTCTCCTACTGGAGAGGAGAGCAGCCTGGGTTTTCTCTGCCATCAGGTGCACCCATATTTCAAGGTCTGAGGTGGCCCAAAATGCTAGGGTAGGTGTCCTTGGGTTTGGCGTGCAAGCAGCAGGGATTGCCCCGGGCAGTGATGACACTGACCTCAGGTCTCCCTGCCATGGCTGGGCTCATTTGCTGGCTGGCAACAGGCTCCTCCTCCCAGGCTGGGCACTGGGCAAACTGCCCCACCAGTTCCTCATTGGCTGCTCCAGGCTCTGTTTGCCTTGGGTTATTCCTTACCCTTTTTTAGCCATGCACCCCACTGGGAGCCCCTCTCTGCTGCTGATCTCTGGGGCCAAGCATTGCCAATGGCCGATGGCTGGTGGGGTTTTGGCTCACGCCTGGCTTTGAGCCATCTCACCCTCCCTGACCATCCACACATGACGTGCAGCGTGTCCACATGTCGTGTGCCTGTGGCTTTCTTTGTTTACTGGAAACTGGGGGAGGTAACTTCAGAAGAAAACCTTTAGATGCTTTGCAAAGCAAAACGTGGAGCCAGAATGGGAACACCCGACTCCAGCCACCACCACTTAATTGCACAGCTCCAGCTGCCCTGCTGCAGCTTCTCCATTTCAGCCTGGAACAAGACCCGTGGGAAAGCAGGGAACTCAGAGCAATGCCCAAATGCTGTGTGTGGATGCTCTGTACCCCTCCTGCTGCTGGGAGGCCTGTGCTCCACTCCAGCTGCTGACCCCCTGCCCTGTCCTGTCCCTGTCCCTGCAGAAGCCATTTTATGCTGGCACCAAGGCAGCTGGACACCCTGCTGGAGCAGCCCCTGGGGACTGCCAGGGTGCACTGGGAGGAGACGTCACATCCCCTCATCAGGTGTGGTTTGGGGAGCTGGAGGGAGCACCCGTGGGGAGGGGGCTGCTCACTGCAGGTTTGCTGGTACCCATGGAATGCCCTGTACCCTGTTTCTGCCTGGGGGGCTGCTGGGGAAATACCCATAGCTGGACCAAGCTCTGGGCATTAACTTGGGGTTGGCAGGGGTACCCCAAAAAGACAGTCCTGCCATGCAAGGTGTGGGGGGATGCTAGCTGTGCCCATACCTGCCCCTTTCCACATGGAGCTGCAGCCTCCTGACTTCTGAGTAATGCTCTGCTGTCTTCCCTCTGCCAGGGCAAGGGCTGCCAAGAGATCCTGAAAGGGATCAGGCAGAGGACTGCCAGCAAGGGGGAAGACTCTGAAAATGAAGACAGCGATGAGAATGAGGAGGAAGAGGAGGAAGAGGAGGAAGAAGAAGTAGATGAGAACGAGAACGGTGTCAATGGCACAAGCACCAATACCACAGAAGGTATTGGACCTCATGGCAATGGCACTGCGGTGGCTGAGGAGGGCACTGGTGAAGCTGAGGAAGAGGAGGAAGAGGAGGAGGAAGAAGAAGAAGAGGAAGAGGAGGAGGAGGAGGAAACCGAAGCCACCACCATCGCAAGCACCACCAACGAAGAGGGTCTGACCCAGGCGACCACTATGGATGACGGGGTACCCACAGATGCCACCACAGCTGGGGAGCTGTGGGAGTACGACGTGACAGCCATGGCCCACGGCCGCGGGGACGAGGGCACCACCGAGGGCGGGTACGGGGAGCAGGAGGAGTACGCGCGCGGGGACAGCTACCGCGCCTACGAGGACGAGTACGGCTACTACAAAGGGCACGGGTACGATGTGTACGGCCAGGATTACTACTACAGCCAGTGAGCAGGGGACTGCCCTGCTGCCGGCCCTGCCTGCCCCAGCCACTCAGGAAGGTGCATCCAAAGGCTGCCTGGTGCCACCGCACGCCAGAGGTGACGCCAGGCAGCTTGCCATGCGCACTGGCTCCATCCCAGGCTTTGTTTTTTTGTATCTTCCTAAGTGAAATGAAATGAAATGAAATGAAATGAAATGAAATGAAATGAAATGAAATGAAATGAAATGAAATGAAATGAAATG
>VZUI01042510.1:0-25897 GCA_013401135.1 Cettia cetti | reverse complement strand
GCAGCACTTTGGGGGGGCTCTGTGCCCCTGGCAGGGACTCTCACTGCAGCAGTCACTGAGAGCTGCTGCTCCTGAGATGGAGCCAGGCTGGAGCAGTTCAGGGAGAATTGTCCCCGTGGGAGGGACCCCTCGGCCTCACAGGGGAAGGGCTCCTCTCCCGGAGCAGTGAAAGAAGATCTCGGGTGATGAACTGACCAAACCCCCTGCCCTGTCTCCCTGAGCTGTTGGTGGGAAGGAAGGAGGGGCTGAGGGGAAAAAGGTGCTTTTAAGGGCTTATTTTACTTCTCATTATTTTCCTCTAACTCAGTTAGTGATAAATTCACTTTATACCTCTAAGTTGAGCCTGTTTTGCCCTTGGAGTGTTTTCTCGTGGTCCTTAACTCATGAACCTTTTGTTGGATTTTTTTTCTCTCCTCTGCCCAGCTGTAACAGGGGAGCATGACTGAGTGGCTGGCATGGGTGCCTGGCATTTGGCCAGTGTCCAACCACAAGAAGCTGGCAGACACAACTGCCTTCTTTATCTTCTCCTTCTGTACTGTATTAAAATCCCAATTCAAACACGCTGCTGCCTTGTGCACAGCAATTCCTATCCACTGTCATACCCTTGCTGTGCCACAGGACTCAGGAGGAAGGCAGGGAAGAGCTGCTTACAAGAGTTAGAAGCAAAGTGGATACCTTAGGATTGGACTTGTCCAATCTAAGTCAATCTAATGTTTAATTAAGGATTAATTGTAATCTAAAGATCAAAAGTGAAAAAAAGCATTTTCAATACAAAGATGGATCTGTGAAGTTTTCCCTTTTACCATTCACTGTGATAAGCATTTTGCATACACACTTGTGCAAGAGTTCTGAACACTATTTAATATCTGTTGGAACTCCTCAATGGTCATACAATTTTAATCACCTTCAATTCCAAGCAGAAACCCAAGCACTTCTCAGATTTTGGTAGGAAAATAATCTTAACCTACATAATCTAACATAATGCAGTTAAGAAGATGTGGAATCGTAACACTACAAAAAGTAATTGAAAAATTATTCTTTCACCCTGCATTTTAGCAATGTACAGGATAGTACAGAGTAAGGATAGTACAGAGGCACGAACCAGAATTTCCTTGCAATTTGCCAGAATAAACAATTGTGGGTTAACACATTCAAATATCCAGGTTACCTATGGTATTTCAAAAGACCGAATTAAAAACCACATTTGCCTGAGAAAGCTTCAGCAAAGAAAAAATGTATTCCACATGTTTTTTAGGAAAATTATGAAGTTTTTTTACCATTATGGCAAATACATTTTTGTTTTATAGAAAAGCAGTGAAAAGCAGCCATAGAAACTCCATTCTGACTAAACCTGCATGTGGAAACAAATATTTTGATGGTGTTGAACTCCTTGGGTGATAGGATACCAAATGAGGAGAAAACTGTATTTGATGGTTTTGGTATAGCTGTACAGTGCATAAACAACAGAACTCTACTCTTAGGGATTGCTGTCACCCTGCTTTAAGGTTCATGAATTGAAAACACAAATATTTTCAGTAGTAGGAATTCAGCTCTTCTTCAAACTGCATATATAAAGCTTTCTTTTTCAGAGAAGTCGACTTCATGCAGGCTGTGATCCATGTGAACAGAGGGTATAGAATCCCAGAATCATTAAGGTTGGAAAAGGCCTCCAAAATCAAACCATTGACCAAACACGATGCTGTCAACCAGCCCAGAACTCTGAGTGCCATGTCCAGTTCCTTCAGCACCTCCAGGGATGGGGACTCCACCATCTACCTGGGCAGCTCCTTCCAATATCTGCAGTGTCACTATAGGACACGCAGTGAACACACACACACCACCAGGTCAGGAAAGGATGAAAGAAAAGGACAGTTTATTTTGTTACTTCAGTTTATATAGGTTTTGGACGACTATGGATTGGAGGATGAGGCTGCCACCTCTCCAACCACACTGGTCAAACTAGAAGTCTATTAAGTTTCTCTTCCCTAAGAGAGGAATGTCAACAACAAGAGAACATTAAATATTCTTTTGTTTACATGAAGGTGCATGGGAAACTTTGAGAATCTGACTCGAAATATGTAAACATTTCAGAAAGCTGAAAAGAATTGTAAAAGAACAGGACAACATGGCAGTCCTTTCAGTGAAGAAATTCCTGCTGCTGTCCAAGCTGAGCCTGCCCTGGCCCAGCCTGAGGCCGTTCCCTCTGCTCCTGTCCCTGTCCCTGGGAGCAGAGCCCGACCCCCCCGGCTGTCCCCTCCTGGCAGGGGCTTGTGCAGAGCCACCAGGGCCCCCCTGAGCCTCCTTTGCTCCAGGCTGAGCCCCTTGCCCAGCTCCCTCAGCTGCTACTCATAGGATTTACTCTTTAGACCCTTCCCCAGCTCTGCTGCCTTCCCTTCCAGCACCAAAATGTCTCTCTTGCTGTGAAAGGCCCAGAACCAGACACAGCACTCGAGGTGTGGCCTCACCAGTGCCCAGCACAGAGGGACAATCACTGCCCTGGCCCAGCTACACTATTTTTGATACAAGCCAGGTGCCATTGGCCTCCTGGGCACTCCTGGGCTCAGGTTCAGTCGCTGTTGAACAGCATCCAGCCACTCTTCCCCAGCCTGTAGCACAGCATGGATTTGTGACCCAAAGATAGGAGCCAGCACTACATTTTGTTGTCCCTCAGCCCATGGATCCAGCCTGTCCAGATCCCTCTGCAGAGCCTTCCTGGCCTCCAGCAGATCCACACTCCCACTCAACTTAGTGGTGCCTTCGAACTGACTGAGGGTATACTGGATCCTCCCATCAAAAGAAAGAATGCTTGGAGCAGGATGCTCTGCCCTGGAGTGTGGTCAAGCAACTCAGACAATGCCTGTTTACAAGGCTGCTTTTGGTGTTGAATTAACCTAGAACCAGCATTACATATCAATCCCAAATTAATATCCTGACAGTGAGGCAAAGATTTGCAGACAAGCTGCTAAGCTACCTGGAGACATAACTGGCAGTCAGTCACTTTACACTATAGAAGTTCAGTCCCACTTCCAAAAGGCAGATTCTAACATACCCCTTCTTGGAGTGTGTGTGGACATTCCTTCTTTGGGTGGAGACACCCCACAAAATTACTTCTCCAGACTGAGAGAACAGGATTTTCCCCAAGCCTGGGTGAGTTGTCTGGGTGAGTTACATCAATCTCTATTTAATTATTTGGGATTTTGATAGCTTTGATACAATTGCTTTAATATGACTCCTTTGATATAGTGCACTATCCTACCCTATGCTATACTATACTAGCAATTTTAGCTTCTGTACTATGCAGCAATTAATTCTGATTAAATCTTTTGTCTAATATTTTTTCATAATAAATAATTAATTTTTATATCTCTAATTTGCCATCCTTGATTCTGCAGGACAAAGTTGTGCAAACATTCAATCATTCCTCTATAATTCTTAAGTTGCTGACAGTTTGGGACTAAGATTGGATCAAGCTGCCCCTCGGCTCCTCTCTGGGGAGTTTAGAAAGCACAGGTGCCCTCTGCACCTCATAACTCACTGGGAGCATTTCTAATAAATTTTATCTGAAGTTTCCACTCCACCCATGACAATATTAAACAGTACTGGCCCCAATACTGAGCCTCAGAGAGCCCCACTGATTACCAGCTGCCAACTGGATTTAACTCCATTCACCACCATTCCCATCCATCCAGTTTTTAACCAAATGGTGTCCAAGCCACCAGCTGCCAGCTTCTCCAGGAGAATGTTTTGAGACAGTATCAAAAGCCCTGCTGAAGTCTTGGTTGTGGCTATCACAACCACAGCCTTTCCCTCACTAATTATGTGGGTCATCAGGTAATAAAAGGAGATCAGGTTTGTCAAGCAGGGCCTGTCCTTCCTAAATCCATGCAGGCCCTTGGTTATCCTGTATGTGCCATGTGATGGTTCTCAGTAAGATTTATCACAGTGTCATAAATCATTAAATGGTCTTAAGACTAAAACCCTCAGCTTCCAGAACACTGAGTTGTTTTCAACAGGATACACTTAGAGGATGTGAACATCATCTAGACTGAGTACAGCCATAAAAATGAGAGCAGGAAAATGCATGTGAAACCAGTCAAGGGCCACAATAGCAAGATAGGATCTGATCTCCTGTGATCTTAACAGCTTTGCAAATCTTTGACTTTCTTTTTATTGCAAGGGATGTTGTGCTTTTACTCAGATGAAAAAGCACTCTGTGTTACACTGTGCCTGCACCTGCTGGCTGCTACTTTTGCATTTATATTGATCTAATGCCAGCTGACACTCAGTAAAACCCTTCAGCCATCTCCTGCAAAAACCTGTTCAGCTGATTTAGGTACTGACGTGACAGACAGCTCCACCCACCTGGCTTCAGCTGAGAAAGAAATAATGCAAGCAAATAATGTGAAAGAATAAACAATACAGTGTATTTTATTATAGCAAATTCTTATAAAATTAAGAAACCTAAATGCAGTATCTCATACAGCATTAGATACAGCTGGAGCTGAAACCTAATTAACTACTTGGATCTGGTTATCTTTCCTCCACAGAGTGAGTGATGACTAACAGAATCACAGAATATCCTGAGTGGGAAGGAACCCACAAGGATCACTGAGTCCAGCTCCTGCCCCTGCACAGACACCTTTTGAGTTCTTCCCTCTAGCTAGCTTTTGAGATGTTGGATTTTGGTTCAATTAGGTAGTGGTGTTGTCTGCTAGGCATTTTAGCTCCTAAAATTATCTGCTTTGTTAGTAATTTTAGCAGGACTTCTCTGTTGGTTTTTATTTTGCCTGTATGTTTAAATGTTGCATATTTTAATTAAAAAAAATTCAAAATAATATTTTTACATGTAATGCTAGTATTTTAATGTGGTTTTTTAGTCCTAAAATCAATGGTCAGCAATAAGCATTATATTGTGTACTTTCTGTACATAGAAATATACTAAAACCAAGTGGTTTAATGCAAGATGAGAAACACAGAGCATAAGATTTATGTTTCATCTGAAAGAGATTTACAGGAAATTCAGCTGTTAATAGAAGAGAGAATCAACTTCTTTCTTGTTGGAAGGAACTGGAGGAAAGCACCTATCTAATCATTAATTCTATTTGTACAACACTTGGCACACTTGCAAAAGCATTTACTTTTGTTGATCTGAAACAATTCCAGTATTTTACTGTCCAAGTATGTCAAATGGATTCACATGTATCTAAAATACGCTCATATGTATTTAAAATAATCTATAACAGGATTTTTGTTATGTCAAAGTGTTCCTGAGCCACAGAAGGACTTTTTCATCCATGGGACATAACTTTTTCTCAGTTTTGTTCCTGTAGAAACTGAGTATGGGGAATCACCCAGTGATTTGATAAAATGTTAGTTCATTTAAAGTTCAATGTCATATTTTAATGACATGCAAATGGCAAAGTGTAGCATTTCTGAATGAAGCCTTCAGAGTGTCACTGTCAACATGCTGCACTTTGAACCATGTATTAAAACCTACTCTAAAACAAGAGCTGTGGAAATGTGCAGCAGGTGTGGCAAAAGAACAGTTCTGAGACATTCCCAGGTCACTCCAGTGAAAGAACAGTTAGGCCAATATTGAGTTTTGAAAATCTTACTTCTGTTTCTAAGGAATTGTCAATACAATAGCTTTTCCTTTGTGAGGGTGCTTATTTTCACAAACTCTTAAAACAGACTCAAAAAGGCAATTAAAACCAGATGAGGACAATATTGTAAATATTAAATCAGTTCTGAGATTGTATTTGCACATTTAGAGATGCTTATATTAAAAAATATGACATGAAAGGCTTCATTTTCCAAAGCTGCCCTTAAAAAGGTGAAAAGCTGCGGGTATAGCCATGTTTGATGCTCTTCTGGAGTCTGCAGATAGGAGCTCGTGTGGAAATGAGCTGTGTGTATGCCTGTCGCACTTACCTGAAGAGATATTTCAGACCTGACATTTCAAATTAGGGTCTTTTTTCAAATTCAAGGAAGACAGGGGACAGGAATGGTTTAGGGATAAACCACCCCCATGACAATTTCATATACTAATGAAGTTATTTAAGACTGTGCTTAAAAATAGTTTCTGGTTGTTATGTTGAGGCATAGAATCCTAAAATAATCAAGTTGAAAAAGCCAGGAGAATGAAAGGTTTCAAAGGTGTAGCTCTTGTTAAGTCTCTGGGCAGAGACCAAAAGACAGTGTGCTGTTAGAGTAGTTCTGTTCATCAGTATCCTAAAGACTCTGGCATGATTAAATTGTATCTTGATGAACTGGTAAGGTTGTTGCACTCATTCCTATTAAAGGGAAGTAATTAAAGTACATCCTAAAATCTCACTTGCATATATATGATTTAGCTACTTTGGTGGTTTCCTACAATCAGGGTAATATGTGAGTGCACTGAAATTCTGCAGTGTTTTGAAAGCTTGTAGATTTTTAATCTTTAAAAATTCTTCTGTACTGCACAACCTGGCTTTGAAAGCTGTACATTCACCTGTCCCTGAATATCACAGTGTTATAGAAAGTGCTGCTCCCACCCTGTCCTGAATAAAGCCATTCTGCTGAGTCATGGCCTTACCCCAAAGGAAAACACTGCAGGAACCTTTCTGGACACAAACATTATGTATTTCTTTTATTTCATTTCAAAGCAAATGAAATTCTTCATTATTTCTAATACTATACAACTATGATAGCTACATGTTTTTTGTATTGTTTAGTTTTCTGTACCATTTACATTTTGTTATGAAAATGAAGCAACACCAAAAAGCTGACCCAGCAAGTTATATGTAAACCCAAAATAAAGTGACATCATAGTAATACATACTACTACAAAGCTGATGTGCAATATTGTGAAAAATCAACAAATCTGAAAGCTAAGACAAATACAAGTCAATAATCTAAAGGCGTATACAATAAGCACTGCTTCAGAGAATACTTTGGATGGCTTTTGAGGCCACTGAATCAGAAGCAGGATGAAAAAAACAATCTGGAGGAAGAGCTGCATCCTGTGCTCGCAGCTCGTCCTCTTGGCAAACCAAAAAATGGTAGGAGCCTTCCAACACCTACAGGGATCCTGTAAATCTACACAGTGGACAGTTGTGCATTCACGCACCAGCATTTGTCATGAGGATGTTTCAGCTTTGTCTGAACCACAGTCAAATTTTTCTCTGTCCTTGAGATGACAAGATTCTTGGTATACAATCTAGTGTAAGGACATCCTTGCACCTTAGGAAGTCAAGATGCCTCCTCACGAGAAAAAGTACAAGCCACACTTTTTTCAGCTTGGATCATACTCCATCTGACATTATAGGGAGAATTTACTGGAACTTGTCCTTTTAATTTTAACAAGCACTGCTTTGCTGTTCACTTGTTTTGTGGCATGGTGTATTAAACACCAAGCTTACCAGCTGCTTATCCTGTTAACTAGTTACTTGTCTTTATGTGTTAACTAAAAGCTGTATCACATTTTGTCTTAAGATGGAATAGCCTTTTCTTCAAATAGCTAAGTAATATTTTAGGCTAGATTTACATTATTCACAAGTACAAGTAAAGAATATGCTGTTGTCATTTTGATGACCTTAAAAATACAGTAATATTGAAGACAGTAAACATTCTATTACACCTTGTGTTGCTGAAAAAGTCAAATTCAGGCACCAGGTTCTCTTTATTGGATGAGATGCAAATTCTTATCACTGACATTCTTGCTGAATTTCATTTTCAGGAGGGGATGAAGTTTTCACATCACAATAGCTAAAATCATGTCCATAAACTAGGCCCTTCTGAGATTGTGGTTCACGAACTGTGACAGCATTCTGCATGTTGTTCTTCCTCAGGGATTTATGTAAGAGTTCTCTCATTCTCCTGTTTTCTTTGGCTGTGGACTCCCACATGATTTCAAGTTTCCCTTCTGTTTTCCTAGGAAAAAAATGAAAGGAAATCCTAATTTTAACAAAGTTTCAGCAGTACAGAATTACAAATTAGAATAATAAGCAAATTAGAAATGCTTGAAATTATTTGATTGAAGTTCATTACTATTTTGCTTTTGAAAAAGCTGATAGGTAGCTTTAATAGCTGATTAAATGTAATGCTAAATACAATACGACCAGAAAATTACCCATGTAAGACTACCCTTTATTGAACTCATGTAACAAGCTGGGCTAAGCCTGCACAAAGAGCATGTGAGACCCAAATACTGTGACTACCACTCTCCACTGACTCAGGCTCCCTCCTGAGCACAGCTCTGCTTCCCACATAACACTGTCCCTTCTGCTCAGAGCACTCCCCACTCAGAGGCCCAAGGAGTCTGATCAGACTCTGTGCTCAGCTAATGCAGCTCTGTGGGAGCCAAACTAAACTGGTATAAACTCAGAAGGTAGACAAAGACCAAGAGCCTGCGTTTCCTTTGACCCCTCGTGTATGCCAAAATACAAAATAATAAGGAAATGAAGATCAATTGGCATGGAAAGCATAGCTGTTGCATGGAAAATGAGCACACATATTTTAATGCTATAGACTAACAGAGTTCCCTTGAGGGCACTGCCTGAAGCACTGAATAGAGCTAGCCCTCTACAAAAATTGTCCCCAATACCAGGCTCTAAAAATGAGAAAAAAATCAATGCAGAACATAAAAGTGTTGAGATTAAATACTACAGTCTATATTGCAGGGAGAAGTGTACAACAGAAAACATTGAATCAGTACATCCTACAGAATCCTTTGTGGTTGATAACACGAGATTCACGCGCTGAAAAGTGGCCCAGACATAGAACCAGCCCAGTTTGTGTTTCACCTTATGACTGGATATATAGATGGAAGATAAAAAAATCCTTATGGAAAAAGGCTTAAGATTATTCTTGTATATAGTGCTTGGAATGACCTTCTGTGGTGGAGAAGATCAGCAGCCATTGAGAATGGAATTAAAGCTGGCAGGTGAAACCAGTACATCTGGCTAATGGTTCAAGACTCTGCCCCAGAACCTGAGCAGCCACAGTTAATGAGTTGGACCCTTCCATTTCTGCCAAGTAACTAAAAAGCCATTAAGGAGTAATCTCTCATTTTTGAAACACCAAAACTGTAGATGACTTTGTTCTCATGAAGTACACTTCTCTTTGAGATGGGATAAGATTGTCTAATACTACCAGTGCTCAGAATATGCTTCAAAATGCTTTACACAATGGCATTTACCGTTATCCTCAGCCTACATTCGGGGGAGATGTGAGGCATATACATCTCATGTCTGAACTCTCTCAACTGGCAGTCCTGTTTCACTCATTGTTTGACCACTGTATTGTGATCCTGGAACACTTTCAGCATCTTGTTTTTAAGTGAACTTGAATATCTTGGTAGGGACACACCCTGTTCTCTTTTGTCCCTTGACTCCAACAGGAGTCTTCAGGCACTGTGCACAGCACTTTTACGTTTGACAATTAATGCAGGAGAACTTAATCTGGTTTATCATTATTGTAGTACAAATCAATACGCAGGGTTTATTTCATCCACTAATTTCTGAACTCGAGACTTTGGCTTTTTAAGGTTGTTTCACTGTTAATGCTTACATGAGCCTGAGGCATAGAATATTTGAGGCAAGATTATGAAACTAAAG
The DNA here is from genome assembly GCA_013401135.1 of Cettia cetti. NCBI lineage: Eukaryota > Metazoa > Chordata > Aves > Passeriformes > Sylviidae > Cettia > Cettia cetti. Next base: position 16,301 of record VZUI01042510.1, on the reverse strand, counting down.
ATCAGCAAGTTCTGAATTATACTCTAATGCTGTCAGTATGCCTGACAAATAGGATTGCCATTTTCAGTCCATATGTTCAGTTTAACGTCAACTGCATTGATTTTAAGAAAAAAAAAAAATTGAAGAGGTTAGTTTAAAAGTGTCTTCATGGTTAAAATTACTTCAGTAGCAAGAAAACAGATGCCTTTAGAGGTTTATCTGAACTCTTCTGGGAGGACTAATTTTTAAACAGAGCTGGGAGATGCTGAGCCAGAGTGCTAACTGACTTGGCTTTGGGATGAGCAGTCAGAGCACACTGCTGCCAAGAAAAGGCAGTGCAGCTGCCCCTGCTGCAAACACAGCATGTGCAGTCACAGGTAAGTGACTTTTCAGTGTGGCACAACTGTGCCACTGTGGCTTCACAGTTCAGTTGTTTTCCAGGTGAGGTCTGAGAAGAAGCGGTGGCATCCCAAGTGTAGTTACACAAGGGGATTTTGCTTGAAAATTTTGACTTGATTGAAATTTAAAGATGCATTCAGCAGAATGGGTTGGGGAGAGGGTGTCTTTTTGCTAGTCACAACCTCCCTTCCCTTCAGGAATCCGGATTACAGAGAGCTTGGTTACTACAGCTGCTGATGTGCTGTACATTTTTTCAACACCAAAATTTCCTGCCTCTACAGGTGATCTGCCTCTTAAAACACAAGTGTTTGCCACTTGCCATTTAAAACTAGATACATGCTCAGTTTAGATACATATCTAAATATTTCATCTACATTTCCAGATATCTTTAGACAAAAGGCATTAAATTAATTTTTTATTAATGTAGGCTATTATTAATGAATAAAAATAAAAATTTATTGAATGAAATGATCATTCAATCCCCAACCTAGCCAAAACATAGAATTTTATAACTTGTTGAGAGTAAGCAAAATGCCAGTGCCTCACTGATGTTTGAAGATGAAAAAATTACTAGAAGTAGGTTCTGAAAGCAGATTCTTCTTTAAAAAAGATGGTTTCCTACCCTCATTGAACTTAATTCATTCAGCCTTAATCTCAGAACGTTATTTGGGCTAGCTCAAGAATTAATTTTCATCTATACTGTAACAGTTTATTAAAATAGTCCTTGTCACAGAGATCAACAGTTTTTATTATGGTTATAATTTTGTATGTCATCTCACAGGTAAGACAGCTCCTCCCCTTGCCTATGCACAACTGCAAAGCTTTTCTGCTGTTGACTCTCTTCTAAGGACAGTTTAATGCACTTTCAAACCTACATTCTGCATCCAAAGCACAGCAGCTGTAACTACTTTGAGGTACTGTTCCTCTGCAGAAATCTTACAAAATATAACTCTGACCTAGGAAACTCATAAAGTTCAGTGTCCTGTCAAATAAGACTGGAAACGTTTATGAACCTGTTTTTTTACCCTAGGATCACACCATGAACTTTGTTGGTATCTCAGTCCACTTCCTTACGGGAAGGTTTGTGATACTGATATCTCTCCAGGTTATTCAGTGACTAATAAAGATGTCATTATCAGCTGCCTGAAGAAAAAAATATTGTCGCTTTAGGTGAAAGGTTGCTGTGAATTTACAATATTGTCTAGCAAAGGATGTAATTACTGAAAAGGCTCTACAAAGCAGCTTCCAGGAAGGGGAATCTGCATATCTTTAAAAGCTTTTATTTATCAGCTGTAATTACTAATAACACTCTACAGAACAGCTTCCAGGAAGGGAAATCTGCATATCTTTAAAAGATTTATTTATCAAGTGTAATTATTAATAACACTCTACAGAGCTTCCAGGAAGGGAAAACTTACCAGCAACAATAGCTACAGTATGCTTTGATGATAAAGAATTTCATGGTGGTAGCTAAGTCAGACTTGCCTCAATTTCCTAACTCCCTATTATTAAACTAAATGCAAGAGCAAAATAAATAATATGAAAGTTTCCTGTCTTCACCTGCTTACAGTGATTAATCACACCTTCAAGTAGATTTTAAAGTAAATTGGATTTTCTGCTTAAAATGTGGCATGCTACTCTGATTTCATTATCTAAGAGTGAAATTAGAGAATAAATTAGAAATTAGAGAATAAATATTTATTGTATGCACTCATCTTAATATCTATGTAGGCATTTTGCACAGAAACATTATCAGCTAGACAGTATTCTGTACCAGAAATCTACTCTGTAAACACAGCTAGTCACAATAAATCTAAATGTTTGGTACAATCCTGGCACTAGCAACTTTGGCTGCCAAGCTACAGATGATGAGCAACATCTGAACTACAAATAATTTTCTCTTCTTTACTCCTGTGACTGTGTGGAGGGAAGGAGAGAGAGAACAATAAGCCTTGTAAAATCAGAAATGCACAAAGCTGACCCAAAATGCATGTTTAATTTCTGGCTGATAAGCATAAAAGACCAGATACATATTTGGATTACCTTGGGAAACTACTTTATATTGCATATACTTGAGAATAATGGAATATGAAGAAATTATTTTATATGAATAGTACCAGCCATGGTGTTAGTTAGTTTTATTGATTTTGTTTCATAAGCATAAAAACTTACTATTTCTTACATAGGTGTAGAATTCAGCTGACTTCTCAGTAATATTTTTTTTATTTTAATCAACTTTTTTTTATGTAGTAATCAAAGGGAAATAGTAAATCATAAGGTTAAGTAAAATACTAGTTGGAAGATGACTGTAAAAATTCTTTTTTACTCCTAGAATTGTGTTCATTATATTATATTATATTCTAAAAATCACTGTTCAGATTTAATTATCACCAGAAAAAACCAGTCATTTGTTACACCGCTCAATAGTGCTGGAGACCACAAAAATGAAAGACATATCTTCATGGGGTTCATCTTGGGCTTGTTTCCATAAACTACTTTTCTTCATGATCATACAGTTAAATGGACTACAATGGTGCAGATCTTGTTTCTTAAAAGTTGGCTGTGAGTATTAATTGTGTTTGCTGAAGAAAAAATGAATTAATTTAGACTGAAAAGGTAAACATGATTTAGTATACTGTATGGAAAGTGTAATTAATTATTTTACACATCTGTGTTACATCATCTGATTTGCCTAGTTTGGGGCTAGAAGGGCAAATTTTGAATGATCCATATTATGAGACTTCAAACTATGCTCTATCCTACATTGAAAAAAAAGCCCTCTTTATTTAATTGCTGTTCTCTACAGTGAAAAATTGTAACATGAGCCCAGAGATATGAAAGTAATTTAAATAGTTAAAAATCCTAAATACCTATTTCCAGAGAAATGTGGATCAGTTCAATCAGGTTTTTAAAGGAAATTTCAGAGATTAATGGAATGTTCATTGTACCACTCTGCTACTTACACCTGTTTAAGTGCACTGTATAAGTAACTGAGAGGGATCGTGCTGATACAAGGTAGATGATACCAAGCCCTGTTTTTCTATTGTCTGTTAAAATCTATTTAAATTTATTATTTCACAATGGCAGTGATGACATGAGAAATGACTGCTTATTACTTTTCTTCAGTTGTAAACAGTTTTTCTTTTATGCTGATAATGTGAATGTGCTATGAAGTTTTCCACTATCAGAGGGGGAAAATACCTTTAAAGGACTCTGTATTTAAAGGGTATTTCAACACTGCAGTCATAATCTTCTATAAATCTGTTAAATTTTCTTCTCTTTATTTAGCACATATCTAAGTCACTTATGAATAGATGAGTAAGACATACTAAAAAGAAAACATCTTTAGTGTACTCATTAGATTCCCTTCATTTCCCACTATTCTGAAAACTGTTGAGGGATGTGAATGGGCAAGTGTTCAGCCTTTAGCAGAAGGTGCTATTAAAATAAATTAACATATATCTTGATTTACAGAATCCTTTCAAATTATCAAAGATTTGCTCAGATTGACAACCTTCTCAGACTGATATTCTTCTTAAGAAGTCTTAAGAACAGCAGCAGCCATGAAGAGTAAACTCCTCCTCCAAAAGCTCTTTCTGGGAGCTGGGAATCATGAGCAGGGTTTCAGCATTTTCAGTAGAGCTAAAATGAGTGAGAAAATCGACGCAGAACATTCCACAGGAGATTCTGCTGGAAAGCAAACGCTGGGGGCTGTGTGCAGGTGCTTCTCCTTGTCCCTTTACCTGTCAGACCTACTTGGATGGCTCCTGGCTGTGCCCCACTCACCTGTTTTGCTCCAGTACTTCATTGAGGGTCTCCTGTTTGTCTTGCAGCAGACGCTGCAGGTGCTTCTTTTCTTGCTCATACTGAGCAGTCTTCCTTTCAAATTCTTTCTCCTGCTCAGTCATCATGAGATTGATATCTCCAAGCTTCCCAAAAACTTTCTTTTTATATACCTGTAAGGGTTAAAGTTAATAGAAAAGAGTGGGATTACAGGAGAAGTAAGGACAAGTCATTACCAACAAAAGAAACAATTAAGAGATACTGATTTTCAGTTGAATGCTGCCTTGCTCAGTTATGTCAGGTAGGCTGCATTATGGGATATTTTTAACCCATTTGTTAATTTGAAGGTCTTACACTTAATTTTGTTCTGCATATGAAGCTAATGTGTACAATGAATACCATACCATATGTTTGGTATAGCGATGACAATTACCTGCAAAAAAAGGTTTGTTTTTCAAGATACAAAGCTACACTTTATAGCACGTTGCTTACCACTTGCTGAACAGTCATACTTATCAGTACATACCATAAAAAAGTGTTCCTGCTTTGTTAGTTGTTTAATCTTAAGAGGAAAAAAAGAATAGCTTTGTTTGCTGCTTCACATAACAGCCCACTTGTTCAGTGAAGCACAAGTGATTTTTTGATTAATGGCTGTAATAACTAAATGATAACTAATGACTGGTCTCATCTCAAAAATAAGAAATTATTTTTGTACAAAGTAACTTTGGTTTCTGAAATAACATCCCTATTAAATTGCACAAGCTCACAAGAAAGAGACTGAAAACTGGTTTGTGTATTGTTACACATTTCTAGATGCTGCTGCTCTTGACAATAACAAAATCCAGTATTAACTTATTTTCTCATGATTACAAATAGAATGCTAAAAGTGTTATTTTCTCTGCAGATTGTGATGTTTCTTACAGGCTATAGAACAGAGTTTTGGGATGGAAACACCTCCTTTAATAAAACTATAAACTAATTTAGTGAAGCTTTGAAAATACTGCTATTTATGTCTTGCTTATATAAAGTTTTATCTCAGGTGCTGATCACTAAGGTTTTATCTTCATCTGAATCAGGGAGAAAATTCTAAGTTTCCCTTTCAGGGGAATTTTAAAAAAAGGCATTTTTAGATGTGCTGTATATAAGGCCACATAATCCTTCCCACAAACTATTTCCTTTTTAGCTCTTGCAAAATTGAGTCACTGTGAAGCTTAATTTTCTAGAGGTAATAGGATAATAATAGATAATATTTACCTAGAATATTAGTAATTCAATATTTAAGGCTGATTTACATAGGGTTTTAATCCTAACTTTTCTATCACAGTTCTCATAAAACAAGAAGCCTGCAAGTTAACCAGTAACATCACCCAACTTTTAGATTCCCAGGGAAGTCTTCAAAATGCAGAGTAATGTTATGGAAGGCTTAAAAGAAACAAGTTTCTTCTGAACAGAAAGTTGCTCAGAGCCAGCCTGGAGGAAGTGCAGAGCATAAGGAAAAGCTGAACCTTCCCCATCGTCAGTAAAAGCTGCAGCAGTTATCAGGTTCAGCCCAGGTGTGCGACCCAAAATGCTCTCTGTAGGTCAAATGCCCGTAACAATGTCAAAGAACAAGAGAAAACTTCCTCTCTAAATTTTATCACGGAGAAGGCTGGTGAACTGTAGCATTGGTGAAACCCTGTTTTCCATCCTGTGGTCACTGGCCATCAGCTACAGGGTGGTGTGGGTTTTAAGCTGAGGTTTGTGTTTTAAGCTGCACTCTGCCAGAGGTGCTTCAGGCTCTGGCTCCTCCATTCCTCACAGCTGCCTCTCTTGGCTCTGCACTCCCACTCTCCTTTGCCAACTGAAGCTGAGTCCCTTGTGCAGAATGGTAGCAAAATCAGAGGGCAAAAATGCACCTTTTTCTTATGGCCATATGACTATAGTCTGAAACAAATTATGAGGAATACATTGTTCTGATCTTGCCTCCATGGAGAGATTATAATTAAGTCTGTGTAAAATGCAACCTGGGCAGGTTGGGATGGTTCTGGGCACACTGACACATGCAGCTGATGGCACTTACAGATCCTTCACAGCAGGCTACTACCTTTGAATTGTTCAAGATAACCTATTAATGTTCTCTGAAGTGAAGCAGGTAGCAGCTAACAGACTGGTGGAGATGACAGTTTTCAGGAAGAGGATATTAACACATGCCCAAGGTCATGGAATCCCATGTACATAGTAAGCAGGATGAGGAATGTTCATGGATGTAGGTGGTGGTACTGAAGAAGACATAATTTACTCCCATCTGAAGCTGTTTAAGGAAGCTATCCTCTTCATCACCACAGTTCCATTACACCTTGCGTATTTAATTACAAGCTGAAAGTTGGAGAATTCTGAATAAAGAGCCAATATAACATTATTTCTACAAATATAGGCTGCTGGATATGATATACATAATGATCTGGTCATTTGTTGAAATAACAAAGCTATTTTCTGTCAATTGTGTAGTTTTTCTCCCATCCTTTACCAGTAAAATTAGTATTGTCCCTTCCGAAAGAGAGTGAAGTACTATCTGAAGAAAACTGTCCCACTTCCCTACAGAAAGCGTTCTAAGTCTGATCCTCATGGAACTGTCCTGCGAGTACTGATGAAATTTTCACTGTGTGCTACAGAACACTGCAAATTTTCTCCCATGGCATCTAAAAACTTCTAAAATACTTTAATTAAAATCACTGACAATTATCTTCAGGGCTGTGTAAAAAAATCACGAGCAGGAAACATTTTACAAACTAATCCAGTATTGTGCAATAAATTAAAAAATGGAATTATCATTAAAATTAATAGCTTACTAGAAAAATCACTTTAGTCAGGGTATTTCCTTACTCTTATCTTACTCTATTCTTTAACCTATTTTTATCTTATTTTGTTTCTTTAATCTATGTATCTCTAATCTGCTTTTATCTTCATTTGTTTTTCCTACCCAAAATAGAGGTATAATGAAGTACAGTGTTCCCGTACACTACAGAACTTGAATAAATACAGGAAAATCCTTGAGTTTCCTTTAATCTTTCTCTCATTTTTTGAACTTGGAGGCTGAACTTGTAAAGTTTTAAAAATATCTATAAACCAGGAAGGCTAGAAGCTTCTAAGGAAGGTGGGATTTTCCATGGTAACAGCAAGCTTTATGAGAGCTGAGGAAGGATAGGGCAAAGCAAAATCCATTTTCTGAGTAACACAGCAAGTAACTTAAGAATTTTATGAAAAAGAGCACTGCTACAATAGTAAGAGAGATGAATAACTTAAATACTGGCCTTACAGCACCACAGCAACTTCTAGAAAGTATTTGCTTTTGTTACATTTCAGATTTATCCTAAAAAGTTCAAAAGACTTGAACTTTTAAAAGGTACTAATGTGCTAATGCTAACTGTTTACTTGTAATTCCACTACTTCTGGCAGAGATTTTCTAGTCTGCTCTTCTTCCTCAAACTCTAGTAGGAAAGATTCTTATTACACCTGATAAATGAAGTTTCTTCTGCCTCAAGGAGATACAAGTACATCTCAGATGTGGTTCCTGTCAGGAACTGTAGTTATACAAAATTTTGCTGTAGGAAACATAACTTTTTAGTTGGTTGTTGTGATGAATTTGAAGCTTTAACCTAACATCAGTTTGGGATCTAGTAACTAATTTGAAATTTTCTGCATACAAGGCTATTCTGGTTTCTCTGCACACTGCCTGTTCCTGGCTTCCACGGCTGGAGCTCTGGCAGGGAGTGGTGCAGGTGCAATCCCTCCTGGCAAAGGCAGGCAGCCACGGCAGGATTATTGCCAAAGCAGCTCCCAGGCAACTTCAGACATCCACATGCAGCTCCCGAGGCAAACCCCCTGAGAGAACAAAGGAGAACTCCACACCTCTGTTCCCTGTTTTTAAAGGGACCAGCCAGCCCCTCCTTTCCCTGAACCAGGGTAAAACAGGCCGGTTCTGCTGTCTCTTCCCAGCCCCAGGTGGTAAAGAGACAGTCAAACAGACTGCAGATGACTTAGAGGAAATATGCATACACCATTTTTTGGGTCACCTTTTTTTTGGACAGCAGGGTAGACACTATGATGTCATTCTGGCTAGTCTCCTAGGAGGACCTTAGCTCCTGGGTTTGTTAGATATCTTGGAAATAGATGATTTTGCTGCAGTCATGGCAAGATAGGTTCTATTCAGCAGGCTCAGAATGCCTGAGATACACAACCAACCTTCCTGGGGATATTGATCTCTTCCCTGATTTATGGCAGCACTTTTGTGCAGAGTGTGCAGGTTATCTTCTGAGTTCACAGCTGAGTGGAAAACTGTGAGAAAACTGAAACAGCTTCAGACAAAAGCCAGCAAAAATTTGAGAACATTTCTCTCTCCTCTACATACAGATCAACTTACGAACATGAAACAGAATCCAGTGTTTCCTAACCAGTAAGATGAATGCATTTCCTTTCAATTTTGGTTATACTTTCTGTTTTCTATGTAAACATGGTTAAGTCTGGCAAATAAGCTACCTAGAGACATACACCAGAATAATTCAGAGATTCTTTATATACACCACAAAGTGTGAAAGATTTTGAACATATGATTGAATGGAATGAAGGGAATGAAAGGGAAGGGAATGAATGAAGGGAATGAAGGGAAAACAGGTATTGCAGTATTATATGCTGTACTACCTGGGCCCTTGTATTTCCCAATTGGTAACTTGGGACAAAAATAGGGGTGAATTCCTGTCCTGATAATTAAAAGATTTGAGGAAAAAATAGTCCATCTTTAGGACTAACAAAACAATGGAAGCAGTTTCTTAAGTGGCTGCATTTTAAAAAAAATAGCAATGTTCCATGAATTTTCAAGGGTCCCATAATGGAAAAATCTAGAGTCTAACAAAGCAAAATGAGTACTCTGAATAGAAAATCCACGTATGCAGCAAGACTTAGATCAGTCCATGGTCTCCTGATTTCAGACCAAGCACCTTTCCCTAAGTCCAGATTAATGTTGATAGGAACACGGCAAAGGAACACTGGTGATAGGAACATTGTCTCCTTCAAATGTGCTGGCATAAGCAACTGGTTATACAAACAGGACATTGTGCAATGAGTACACACAGCTCTGAAATGCACAGCTCCTCAGTGATCAGGAACTGTTAGGAATAAATCTTAATTCCTTCCTCTTCATCAATGACAATTTTGTACTTTAAATGCAAAGGTAGCAAGATGGCAGGGAAAAAATTAAGGCTGAATTAGTAAACTTGCATGAAAATGAGGGCAGTTACAGTAGGAGATGCTAGATGATAGGTATCTTCAATACAAAGGTTGTTTCTGTTTTTACTAAAACTTCATGACCAGCAAAATTATTATTAAACAGAGATTCAGAATCAATGAACTTGTAATCTAAATTCTGTTTTTCAACAGCGTGTCTATAATTTAAAGATTAATTACACTTGCAGTGAAGGAAAGGAAAAGGTGATTATTGATGGAGTGCAAATTCTGTTATCAGAGATTTACTATTCACACTTTTAAGTCCCAAACCCTGGATTGTTTTCACAGAATTTTACTAGACATTTGACTAAAATATTTAATAAAAAAGACAGATTTTTCTGTATTAGCTGCCCCTTTTGCATGAAGTTGAAGAACTCACTGATGAGACAAGAATTATGTCCAAGCTCATACTAAAAGAGAAAACAGTGTGGAATTATGACTGTAAAGAAGTAGTTTTAATACCAGAAAAATCTGCTTTCTCAAATTCTTGCCATGGATCATCAAACTGCTTGGTAATTACAATTATGGAAGTACAAAGAGATCTCCCAGGGAGAAACTTTCTCTCCTCATAACCTGAGAACTGTACACTCTACTTCTTAAGATATAATTTGTATTTCGTATCTTGTATCTTCTAGAAATATCTGAAGATAGCTAAAAGCCAAGGCAAAATAACCTTTTCTAAGATAAGAACTAGCTTAACACTTTATCAATAACTGTGTCACCTTTTCAGAAAAATTAATGTGTTTTAAGTACTATTATCACTGGAGATGGATTACACCTAAATACTTCATAAGAGGTTTATCCTGAAATTCAATAGAGGGCAGTTACCCAATTTGTGATTTCCTGAAGCAGCAAAGAAATAAATCATACTAGCGTTTAGAAAAGTTCCTTTAATACGATTAACCAAAGAGCATATGGTATTTGAAGATATTGTGTGACTGTTTAAACCCTCTGCCATACTGGCAAAAATAAAGAATGAAAAGGTTTTAGAAGTAAATTAGTCTTACTTTTGCTAAATACAAACATATTTAAGAATTTTATTTACAGATTTTTTATAATTTCCATTAAGAGAGGGTAAAGATTTTTTAAATTTGGTTTTGCACTTCGAATTCATTACATGTAAATGTTCTTAATTTTATGCCAACCTCTTCTCTATCCTTTACAGTAGTCACAGATCTATTACATTGCAGAAGATCCACATTTAACAAGAATACAAGCCACTATCTTAGTAGGGGAGCTAGACATCAATGATGGTTAAAAAAGCTAAAAATATTTAATGGCTGTAATCCTATAATTATATAAATCTTTTGCGGTAGTGTTTCATGCATTCAGGCATTTTATGAAGGGCTCCTTACAACTTCAAGCTATTTTTCAGCTTACTGCTCTCTCTTTACACTTAAAATTTCATTTATTTTCTTTGTTGCTAACTTCTATGCTGCATTGATCCTTACAATGAAAGTGCAGAAGGAGATGGTCTCCATTAATATAGTGGTGGTGCACATTTGTGTCATTTGATGCAGCAACAGCAGTGGAGGTCTTGACTGGCAAAGTATAATATGGAAGCTCTCTGCTTTAGGATAAACTGAACAAACTTGACATAATATAAAGCATGTTTTGGAAGTAATATATGCATTACTTTCTAGATATAGAAACCAATATACCAGGTATCTTTCTCCTTTCTTTTTTTTTTTTTAAGCAAAACAAGAAATACAAATAATCTTTAAATATTATTACAACTAGCCAAAATTCTCCAGGTAATAATGTAAACACGATGATCTGGCAGATATGCAACAAATACAATGGAAGAAAACACTTGTGAAATTTGTAATGATGATCTATTTTGGTTTTTTCAAAACTTTTACATTTAATCCATACATAAGTCTTTCATAAAAACACTGACAGAGTTTAACTATTTTTCTCATTAAAAAAACCTCAAACATTTCACAATAGATATTTAGCTTAGAAACACTGCTTACCTTAACTTTTTCTTCCAGTCTTCCTAAGCGTAGACTGCCTTCTATAATTTTCTTGAGAACACCATGATTCTCATTTTCCAAACATCTGGCCTGGAACCATGCAGTATACAAAGCTACATGTAACCATTCTGTGTTTTGTCAGGGCAGACAAAATGCATACAGCGATTCCATTTTTGAACTGACATGGATAAAGAGCCCTAGAAATTATTCTCATAACAGCTCATTAGTAATTTTTCTGTATAACTGACTTTTCGTACTATGAAGCAGTATTATTCTGAAATGAAACGTACTGTAAACACAACAAATTCTGTGTTTTTTTCTACAGATATAGGTAGGTATATGTAGGGATCCCATTCTTATGCACGCGACTCATCCTTTGGGTCACATTTAGTAATGTGCTCTCAAAACAAGCCCTTGAAACTGGCAGGGGTTCAGGCAAAGATATTCCTAATATAGTATGCTCAATATTTTAAAGTAGATATCCCAGAGATTGGGATCTAAGAATCAGTTCCCCCAGTTTCTAGGAGACATTTATTGTGCCCAGTTTCACAATCCTGAAGTCCAGTTTGTAGTGGACAAGGATTTGAGTTGTGTCACCATAGTTCCTCTTCCAGAATTAGGGATTAACTGCTGTATCTTTTTATCCAATGCTGATGACAACCTTTGTCTACTACCTGAACAACAAGTAAAAGAAGCTTTATTTCAACAAGATTTTGTGAAATTATTTCAGATTCAATTTGAAGACAAGAGTATGAATATGAAAAATTGAAATTGTGCCCAGTATCTTGTAAAAGAAACAAAATGGGCTTACAAAAAGCCCAGAAACCTCCATGCAGGCCCCTGCACTTAACAGAAACTCAAAACCTCTCAATCAGCCTGTCAAAATGACTGCTAACCAGTAAAGAGCAATATTTTGCATATGCATCCACAGCAGAAGGTCCATACAGATCACTTCAAGAAAAACAGTCCACCCTCAGACTCAAAAACAAATATTGAAATTTTATGATTGTGTGCTATTTTTAAATACATATAGCTCAACATCAACTTTTAAAACTAGGTTAAAAAAATCTTTTAAACTTGATATGTTGCATTGCAAACCCTAATGCTCATGTGAATTAAGGCTTAATAATATTACTTCCAGAAATAAGGGTAGTTGCTTTTAATTACTCCTCTAGAAAAAAAATCTTTCACTGCTCCTGTCCTATTTGCTAAATAGAGCTAATAGAGCTAAATCCTTAAACTGGAATTACAGCTTTATTCTTTGATAATTCAGATTAGTAATAACTAGTGTCAGTAGCATGATAATTTGTGTGAAATACCAATTGAGCCATAATAATTATTTAAAGATAATTACCAAAAATGCAAGATGATCACGTTCCTTAGCTATCTTCTCCACCAGCCCAATAAGGTTTGTTAGATAGTGATGGGCTGTGACTTCGTTTTCCATTGCTTCCTCCAGCTGCAGTTGCAAAACTCCTATTTTCTTCTTTAATCGTCTATAAAAGAAAAAGGAAAATCTTTGGATTGGGAATTAGTAATGGCCTTAAAGAACTTATATCACATGTGCCAATCAACATGTACAAGTCTCAAACAATAGAGATACTGTTAAAAATGCACAGGCTCAGAATATTTACAGTGCCAATATTATCGTGTTCCAATTTTGGGGGCTGTTTTTTCTTTACAGTGCATTATCTGAATAACAACAGTAACAATGATTCAAAAAAACAAAAGTTTGTGCAATGGCTATAAGCTCGTATTTCTTAAGATATAGGACAACAATATTGTCTTTTAAAAATATTGTGAACTCATCTCTAAGCAACCAGGTGCATGAGATGATCTGCAACTAGTATAAAACTTATCCTTAACTAACTGCAAATAGTGTATGTCTACTCATCTTATTTTCAGATGAGTACACCTAATGATTAACTGCTACAGCTAACTACTAAATTAAAGATATGGTCTTAATTTGCACATAAACACAGAAAAGTGAGCATGAAAACATTCAAAGGTTAGCAAAAACTTGACAACCAGGCCTCCACACACGACAAAGACACATTTAGGAAACATGGGGTTTTTGCAGTAGGTAGAAAATACACATTATAGGCACTTAGACAATATTTTTGCAGATATTTCCCTTTTTTTTAGAAATAAAAGTATTTCTGTACAAGAAAATTAGATTGTGATAGGACCTGCTTGTCTTTTGAGTCAATTGCATCTCAGTTTCCAGGATCTTCTTGTCAGCAATGAAGTTATTTTTCTCTAAGAGCAGTTTCTTGTTTTCAGTCTGCAGTGATGCTACCTTCCCCATTACAGCTTCCACCTCACAGCGCCTTTTCTCCTGCTCCTCTTGTAAACAGCTGCAAAATCCAACAGTGCAGATAGAACAGGTATTGTGTACAGATCTAGTTCACTAAAATGCTAAGTTACAGGAAGATCCCCATGTTTAAGTTATGAAATACGATACAACTGAGAATGCTCAGTGTTCACTGGTGACATCAGAGAGGTGTTACAATCACATATCAAAATCATGACTAAATTATTCATGTAATTCCTTCTGACTGCATTTTATTTAAATTATAAAAATATGAAGTCCAGATGTATTCCCTTCGTGCTTCTTTTTTAATCAAAGAAAATACTATCAACGCCAAAATACAAAGTCTGAGGACTTCTCAGGATGGCACTATATCATGAAACAGTAATCTGCACTATCCAAAGGCTTGAAAGCATACAAATTTATGGAATGTCTTCACAGAAACATTACACTGCAGATTATGCTGCACAGCAGCACTTTTGAGTTGGGCTGTTTTGTGTAATTTCCATATTGTAACAACTGAAGAAACTTAAAACTTTGAATTCAGAATTTCAGGATTCTTTAGACATGTTCCAAATACAGGAACACAAGAATGAGAATGTTTTATATATAGTAGTGATAGAAGCAAATAGATTTGACAAAAATGGTATTTTTAATGCCTTCTCTTCTATTACTTAAAATGGTACAATTGGCAGTAGGTACTCTATGGTAAAAACACTTCTACCAATGTTTCTAGAACTGAGATTTCCTTTTGTAATTTTAAATGTCTCTAAAAGCCAAGACAGTATTTTTTAAATACTTCTTTCCCTTTCTTTGTGCTTTGGTAGTTACCTTCCTGGATAACCAGCAGAAGTTTCCACTGGCCTACAGAGCATTACATGCACAGCTCTGGTCATGTGCATGCTTTGCACCAATGTCTCTCTGGGCACCATATGTAAACTCATACCTTTTTAAATCATTCACCAAAGCCAAGTGCTCCTCTGCTGGTATTCTGCTATCCATTTTGGCTTTCAGCTCTTCACATTTGGAACGCAAAGCTTCCAGCTGCTTCTGGTACTCTGTTATTTCTTCCTCTTGACTCTGCTTCTTATCTTCTAAGACTACTATTTGTTTGGTCAACTTCGCAGCTTTCGGAAGGAGGGAAAAAAAAGTCAACTGTGTATAGCAGAACTAATTCAACCACTTAGTGAAACTTCAACAAGACCATTAATTCATTAATTCCTAGTTGTTTACATTATGTAACCGGATTTACATGTTTGTGTTTTAACAGTCTGAACCTGATTTTTTGCTGTCTCAAGCAACTTGTTTTGGAAAAGTGCAAAAACTTCAAGAGTACTTCAAGGCTGCACGCTCACTGAAATGTCATTTTACTCTGAAAAATTCTGATTCAGTTTGAAGTGCTCTTCAATTATGCAAATAACTGTATTGCTGTTTAACAGTTCTCACTTCTTATGAAGAAGTCAAAATGGAGTATTTTTTATAGTGTCAATAGGCAATAACGACAATTTTTAAGTATCAATTGACATCCAGAGCTTGATCTCCTATTAACATTACCTACATTCAAGCACGGTTTTTAGGCATATATAAAGTTGCAAAAAATCCCCAGCCAACCAAAACCAAAACTCCGCCAAGCTTGCCAAACAAAAAATGCCAATAGAAAACAAACAAAAAACCCTACAAAAATCAAAACCTGCAGTACCACCTTTAGTGTAGTTCAGATGACTAGCAACTCCAGCACTTTTACCTTCTTGAACATGCTGTCTGTGACTATCTTTTGCTTTAGCTTCTTGAATTTTGAGTTGCTCCATCAACAATCCATTTTCTTCCAAGACCAGCTTGGCCTGAGTTTGCAGCAGCTGCCTGCAATGATAACTGGCTTGTAAATAAAATGTTAAATCCAAAGAACTAACACAACTGATTTTCGACAGTGTAAACTTACAAAATCTTATTTGAACCTTTTTAAAAAACAGATTAAAAATCCTTATTGAAAGCAGTAACAGGACCTGAGGTAACCAAATCTATACAAATACTAACACCTGTATTTCTGCCTCATTGAAAGTAGGTCTATGCCACTGCGTGAATCTGCTCAAAAGACTTGAGATAATGAAGCATGCTGTCTCTTCCAAAGTCTTCCTCCTGTGTCATCTGAGCCCGTGCATGCACTACCTGTGTCATGGGTGCAGGAAGAATTTTTATATTCACTCATAGGGGATGCTGCTCCAAAACCTGTTACACTGGTTAGGAATTATCTTCCATTTCCCACTTTCAGTTTGTTTATGGTGAATGAATACCCAGCTGTTGTTCCGGTTGCACTATCCTGAGTACCATAATTGCAGCATAAGAATTTTTTGTATATGCCACATCTCCTGTTACTGCTGCATGTCGCCTTGTGTTCCAGCCTTCAGCCTTGGAGTCAGAAATTTCATGTAAAAAGGTAATGTTTACAGAACTGTTATCATGTTTTTGGATTCCTTTCTGTGAAAGGACAATTGATGGACACTTTCTAAGACCAGGTTGAACCTCAGTCTTCCAATCTGGTCTCCTTTTTAGAAATCTATATAAGCTGTAGAAAAAATTAAACTTCCTCTTTTCCC
>VZUI01042502.1:0-42667 GCA_013401135.1 Cettia cetti | reverse complement strand
GCGGCCGGGCGTGTCCCGGGCGGGCGCGCGCTGTCCGGGCAGCGATGGCGGACGATGGGCAGGGGCGGCTCAGGACTGAGGGCGGCCGGGCGGGCGGCGCGGCCGCGGCGAGCGGCGAGATTCTGCTGGGCGTGGGGCTGCTGGCCCTGGCGCTGCTGGCGGCCTACCGGCTGTACCTGCGGTGGGGAACGCGGAACGGGCCGGGGGGCGCGGCCCGGCAGGGCGAGGCCGCCGCTCTGCCGCGCATGAAGCGCCGGGATTTCTCCCTGGAGCAGCTGCGCGAGTTCGACGGCGCTCGCAACCCTCGCATCCTCCTGGCTGTCAACGGCAAAGTCTTCGACGTGACCAAAGGCAGCAAGTTCTACGGGCCCGGTGAGACGGCGGGGGGATGGGGGCAGTCCCGGCCTGGGACCCGGCGGCGATGTTACACTGGTGATGCTCAGCGGCTCCGGGTTCTCCTCAGGCAGCCGTCATTTTCCCAGATGCCTTGATGTGGATGTGCCGTGGTTAATTCTATTTTTTTTTTTTTTTCCCTTCTGTCTCTCTCCTAGTAGGTTTTCCAAGTGCAGCTGAGCAGTGCTTTCTTCGTTGTAGCGCTTACGGCTCATGAGAGGAAACCAACCAGCTGGTTATTTATTTAGGTGTAAATGCTATATTGAGTGTGACTTTTAGTCAGGCTAGAGATAGGCAAGGAGAGCTCAGGGACTAGTATGTCGCTACTGTTGGGAAGAGTGCAGAAATGAAGCCAGTCTCGTAAACAGACAGACAGAGAGCACTCCTCTTCGGAGAGGAAATGTGTATTTCAGAGCTTCAGAAAATCAAGCTTCAGAGAAATGTTCTGGTTCTGTATTCACCTTGTACACTGTGAAACTGCAGCATATTTTCTCATGATAAACAGCATTCTTAATAATGAGGTGGGTAAACTTAGTGGTGAGCACTGTGTTCACGAGTGATGCCAAAGGAAATGAGCTTTATGACTGCTGATAATTTTCTTCTTTAAACAATGGTGGTTTGGAAAACTTGCTCTAATCAAACCATGCAGGAGTTTTCATAGTAGGCATGGCCGCCTTCCTTGTGAGAGGGGTGGAGGAGAGAGAGGATACTTCCCACTCCCCCAGGAAATAGTTCAAGTTAAGTAATCATTTATTATTTAATAATTGAGGTTACAAAAAGAAAAATACAAAGCTGGCATGTTACGAGCCGTTGCTTCTTGGCAGGGAAGGGACAAGCAGTTCTATGGTTGAACTGGGCTAGAATTTTGTAACTACTTTATGCTCAAAGTTTGTGATACCAGTTGCAGAAAGTGAAGCTGCTGTCATTGAATTGAAATGCTTTTTTGGCTGGGTGCTGTAAAAGTTCATGGTGGAATCCTAAGTACCTTGCCGTACTTTATGTTGTTTATTAACCAGTAAAGCTGAGAAAATGCAGCCTGGTGAGCTGCAGCTTTCATGACACTTTATCAGGCTAGTTCTTTTGTCTCTCTTCTGTAGGGGTTTTTAAACTGAGACCTGTGTGCTGGCATAAAATGCAGGTAACACACGTGCTGCACAAAACTTAAAACACCAATAAGCTGACGGAGTGCTCTGTAAAATAATATTGAATCACGATGTAAACGTTCACTTTCTCCCTTTAGTGTATCAAGCTTCAGTTAAATGTTGGGCTCTCCTCTCCAGATACCATCAGTAGTTCACACTGTCAACCTTTGGAAGCCTGTTATTGTGAGGAAGCTAAAACTTAATGTTCTAGGACATCAGTCTGCTTTTTGATAACTGGTAGCAGCTGGTTTCCTTAAAAGCAGTGCTTCTAGCTTTTTGTCAGGAGGGACAAAGGCTTTTTTATTTTTTTTGTCCCTGTAGTGAAAGATTGCCTTTTTCTAACAGAAGTGCCATCGTTTTCATTTATCAGATCTGTAACTTGGGATGTTGCATGTAAAGCTCAACCAGTGCATCATCAGCTCTGTGCTCTCTGCCAAACATGATGATTTTTGAATCGTGCTGACGTGGTTTCCCTTTTTGGATACATATCAGGGAATTTTTTCTTGCAACTGTTTTATGACTGAAAAGAAAAATACTACTAAGTAGTTTGCAGGCCTTAAAAACCTGGGAAAAGTTCAGATGGAAAAGTCTCCTACAGCCAGCTGACATCTCTTCAGTAAGGCTTCAGCCAGAGTAGCCAGATGTCCACAGCAGTTCTCATGGAAATTTTATGTCTCATAGCTGGAGTGTGGCAAGGGAAGTGCAAAGCATACCAACAAAGCATGGCCAAATTTTTAGCAGAAGAAAGAGCTGAGGACATTGGCTTTGCTGATATTTCAGGCTCTGACTGGGAGCCTTTGGTAGTTTCTTGAGGTATTGATGTGCAGAGAGAGTGCTTCAGCTTTGAGGGCAGTGGCTGAGTGCTGCTGTCAGGCTTCAGCAGGTCTGGAGGGCTGGGCTGATCTTGAATAACGTGGCTGCCTCAGGTGGCTTCTCACATCTTCATAGTAGGGTCTGGTTTTTCTCCCTCAGTGTAGTTTGGATCCCAAGGAGTTCCTTTTTTTTCCTGCTTAAAACAGGAAGTTTACAATGCACAAAATTGTCAGCTAGTCCAGATTTTTTTGTTCAACAGTTGAGATTCCATTAAAGTTTCCACCAAACTTCTGATTTTATTCAAAGTTCTCCTGGTTTTAAGTTTCCATCCAGTGAATCCTGTTACACTTTGGTTCGTTTCATTGAAGAGCCCTTTACATAGGTACAGTAAAGGAATTTTTAAATAATGCTAGAGTGTTGAAGCCATCCTTTCAAACAGCCATGACTGAAAACTTCATTTTCTCCAACATTTAATCCAAATGTTTCCCATTTTTTTTTGTTTGTTATTCTCATGTTGTCTTGCCTTCCACAGTTTTCTCTCATTGGTGTCCTGTTAGTCATTGGTATCTCTTAATGTATTTTAGCTAAGAGTAAAAGGTTACACTGCACATGTAACAGTCTGTGCCTCCAGAAAGCACTTGGCTTACATTGAACTCTTAATTTAAAACTTTACTTGCCAAATTCTTTCCAAAATGCTGCTCTGTCCTGCAAATGCACCATTTGTTTCAAGGCTTCACTTAGGTGTATTAAATTCCACTTCTGCTTGTGCTCAGGTGAGTAAGTGACCTAGAATGCTTTGACTGATTATTAAATCTAATTAATTGCCTTTCCCTTTATCATCCACAAACTCCAAAAGAAATAAACAATTAGGGATTCACTATTAAAAATACCACATAACCAGACTGTCAGAGAACCTCTTCTGGGACAATTTCCCATCTGTAATAACATCTCAGGACTTAGGGTCCAGTCATTAAGACCTTCTGTGTGTGCTGTGTTGGGTTTATATCTTACAATGACAGACAGTGTTTTACTTCTCATTGATTGTAACTTTGCATGTTTGTTTGCATCAAGATTTCTGGTTGTGTATTTGTCAGTAGGAGAGCATTGTAAGAGTTAGTGTACTTTATGTCAGCAAATCTTAATATTTAGCAGTTAAATTTGCATGCCAAACTAATGCTGCAAATAGGTTTTGATTAATGTAGTAAATACTTGGTGCATTTATGAAAAATGCGTGTCTTTGAGCATGACAAAGCAAGATTATGTGCAACCCTGAGTATGCAACTGTTCACGTCACTTCTTGGTTCTTAATGTTTCATGATCTTAAAAAAATCAATTTCCTGACTTTCCCTTCACTGCAGTATGTTGTCACTGTCAACTCAGTTCTCATTCCACTTGTCTTTCACCATGTCATGAAGATTTCTGATTTTCCAAGTTTGCCAAGAAGAATAGATTAGATAGTGGTAGTTCCTTCCACAAAAAATATTCCCTCATAGTTCATTTTCCATGAAGGGAAAGCTGCCTTTATTTCATTGGAATCAACAGCCATCATTTTTTCCAGTAACTTGTATAAAAATAGTCTGATGCTGTTAGACTTCCTTTGGAATTGAGGGCCATAAATTACACTGTTGACCACATGGCAATGGTGCTTTTCCATAGGTCCTTTCCAAGGGTATGGTTAGAGTGAAGTGTTGCAGGAGGGACTCTACACATGTTGGATTTGGAGAATACTGTTAAGGGTGGCCTTATCTGGAGAACACAACAGGCTGAGGGCTTACAGATAAGTACAGAGGATAAGAGTGGGAGAAAGAAATGTTTTCTGTAGAGTGTGAAAGGTCTTCTCAGTGGTTCTGATGATTGTCAGCTCTTTGGCTGTCTATAGTGGACGTGTCTCTTGCCCTGGGATCCAGCTTTTTGGAGAAATAGCATTTCTGAATAAAGAAGTGGAGCTCCAGCCAGAAGCACTAAAACTAAAAGGTGTATACATGGATAGTGGTGAGAGATTAAAGGGAGTGTGCCTTTGCTACCAGGGTAGAGGTTGTTCTGGGCCACCAGGCCATGTTCGTGGAGAGCAGTAAAATGGTTTTGTGCAGGAAGATCAGCACTCTGTCTTCTCCTCTGCTTCTGCTCTGTGTGTCTGTCAGCTCTTCCTTTCTTGTTTTTTAAATTTCTTTTTCCCTTTTTCACAACTACAGTGTTTTCCTTAAAACTTGAACAACTCTGTGTTTCTTAAGAGGTCTGTGTAAATTCCTCGCTCTATTTAAACCAATCATGTTCCAGTCACAGAATTGATTAGGCTGGAAAAAAACTCGGAGATCATTGAGTCACCTGACATTGAGGGGTCTAATCCAGCAGGTGTGCTCAAAGCAAGAGAAATGAAATGTGATAGTGACATGTAGATGTTAAGTCCAAGACACAGCAGCATCACCCTCACTGAATGAAAACACCTGGCCAGCGTTGCTTGTCTCATTAGGAAATAAACTGGTGGTCAGAGCGTTTCTTGCTAAACCCAGATGTGGAATCTAGGTTCTTCTCAAGAATGCAACTGTCTTCCAGAAAGCTCCTTGCTGCTGGCCTTACAGGCTGTCCTACCAGTGCTAGTTGTCTGCCCCTTTAGATGAAATTGGGTCATTGATTCTTGCACTATTTTTTTTTTTTTCTGAGTTAAAAAGCAAGTAAGCAGAAGAGGGAGTGAGACTCTCTGGCCTTGTGCCTGAGGAGTCAGGTTAGACCCCTGTTTCTGGGCAGCTCTCAGCTTGTAGGCTTCACATCTGCAGAGTTCCCATTTAGCATGTGGATTGGTCTTCTAAGAACACATACTTTCCATGCAAGTTTTAACTTAAAATTGACCCACATCTTCCTTTTCATGTAAATCTGGAACAGTAAAGTTAAAATTATGTCACCTTGAATTCCCAGTGATACGTTATTAGAAACCTTCCGCTTTCAAGCTACATCTCCAAATGGTTGAGTCTAACTTTCAGCTTTTCCATTCTCTCATGGAAGATGCAACACTGAACAAACATTTGTCAGGATTCAGACAGAAAATTTGAAACAGCCACTGAAGTGTTTCACTTGAGTTAGGAGTGGAAAAAGCAGGCAAAGTGATAGAATAATGCGGTTGTTTAATAATTTTGTAGCCTGTCCCCCTTTGCCCTAACTCACATGGAAGGGGACATTAGTCCTTATTCTTGTCTCCAGATTAACAAGTGTTTTCCATGAGTATCTAAACTTCAGACAGAACTGGGCTTTATTTCCAGTAGCTGTATGGAGCCCAGGGATGCATATTTGGTGATTGCTTTAAATTGCTTTTTGAGTACTTGAAGAAACCAAAGCTGCTGGTTTAAAACTGAACCTTGTTGTTAAACTGTGTGGCTTTAGAGGAATCCCGTGGACCTTGTGGTAAGGAGTCCAATTCTCAGCTCACCTAGCACTCCATTAGCTATAAAGTTCACAAGTGGCTGGCTGTGGTCTATTCCCTGTGCTGCCCCTTGGAGCAATACAAAGTTCAGTGTGCAACGTTCACCTTTGTTACTGATGGTGGAGAGATAGTCTGGGATGTTCCACAAAGCTGCCGCCAAATTGAAATGGTCAGGGAGCTTCTTTGGCAACCAGAGATACACTCTGAGGCTGGATACCAGCATAGGCTTGGCTGGGGGAGCTGTTGGCCAAAGTGGCTGCAGATTGAAATGTGTGTTGTTCCAAGATCCAGTTTACCTTGTTTTGGAGGAAGTGACTAGAAGCAGTGCTTCCAAATAAAAACTTCATGGTTCAAAATTTTTAATATGATGCTTTAGGTTGAATAGATTTTTTTTTTCCTTGTCTGCAAAGAGAAATGAAATCTTCATTAGAAAACCAAAACAGCACTAGGAGATGCAGAAGTCTTGAATGCATTTTTATGGTCTGAAGAGACTTTGACTTTACCAGTTCTCAAGGCACCCGGTTTATTGTGCATGAAGACAAATGCCAGGGTGAACAGGATGTCAAATCTATCAAGGCTGCTAAATTTTTAAATGGCTTCTGAGGGCAGGTGAAGCTCTGCAGGTAGTGGGTAGCAACGTTTTGCATTTGTTGTAGCTCAGAGAAGGGTGTACTTTATACCAGGCGAGTTGTAAGGTAGACAAGGACTTTACACAGGGGAAATGCAGTGTATGAACGTGAAGGTATACATGTGGAGATAGGCAGGCAAATATGTGGGCTTGATAACTGGTCTCAGGGCTAAAATAAACAAAGGCTCTGAAACAGAGTTCTTTAAATGTGACAGCCATGATGGGAAGAAAAGCATTCTTCAAGGAACAGCTTTCCTTTAGGAAGACTCGTGCCTCCATATAACCAAGTAGCGTGTAGCAGACGTGTTTTAATTGATTTTGACACTTCCCTGACTCTTGTTTTTGTACTATGCCAAATAGGAGTGGGAGGAGATTTTTTTTGAAGACGTATTTGACTGTGAAATGGCTAATTTGGGGATACAGCAAAAAAAGCCACTGAAATATTTGTGATACAGTCTCAGAAACTTGCTTTGGTTTACATACCTGTGCTCCAAGCTGCTCTTCGTGCCCTCTTCAACGTGTCTGTCATGTCACGCTGCAATCAATTATTTACAGCAGGAGCCAGGCTAAATAGGTGGGCAGACAAAAGGAAAGGAAAGAAGCACTGTGGGTAGGGCTTGCAGAGTAAATTGCATCAGGCCATGAAAGAACTCCGTGGGAGTGTGTCTAGGATTGCACTGATGTCTCAGCCTCAATCATGTTCCTGAAAGACATTTTCTCCCTGGGATTTTATGTGCTGGCACCTTCCTGGACACTTCTCCAAGTGCAGTGAAATCTGATATGCAAAATAGCTTTTTCAGACTGTTGCACCAGTTTTTTATATAAACGTGAGTCATAGACTAGGGCTTAGAGCAGAACCCCAGACCTGTATGCTTTGTATTAATGGAAAATACTGTAGTTAAACTCTGTGTAGAAGCACCTGAATGGAGGCTTTAATCTCTGAACTTCTGCTTTAGGGACCAAGGTGAAGCCAAGCTTGCACCATTTACTAATAATCACAATTCAATATTTACCTTTTCATATAGGATTAAAGAATAGAGCACACTTCTGAGTTACATTTGCAGAGCTGGGATTTAAAATGCTGTCCACTGAGTCCAAAGGTTGGTTTTTGCAAGTTAGCATTCCAGCTGAGTGCTTGGACCTGGCTTGATGATTTCTCTGTGACTTCTGAATACTTTTGTAATAAACATTCTGGAATGTTAGTTCAGATTCAGTTTTAGGAAAGAAAAAAGATACTGGTCTAACAGTGTCTGAGATTACAAGATACTTGCAGAAATTTTGCATCCATTAATCTTAATGCAAGCTGATGTATTCTAAAAGTTTTCTTGCTTTCAATTAAGTGTGTTATTGAGATTTAAGAATGTTCAGTGCTTGATACAGATAAATATAATCTCATTCTCTTTTAAATATAAATAATTGGAATCAAGCTGGTGGATCAAGAGGTGGCATTTCAACAGGTGCTGTGAAACTCCATGAACCACGAAGTGCAGGTAGAAGGGTAGTGGGGAGCGGGGAGCTACTCTCTGATTAGCCAGAGTCTGGAAAACACCTTGTGCAAGTAGTAGGATTTATGGATACATTTGCTTGAAAAGCTTCAAAGAAAGGAAAAACTGGGGACAGAATACTGTTGGTGGGGTCACTAAGTAACAATTTCTAACTGCTTTTAAGGTTTTACTAATTGAGGTGTTTGTAAGAGCTGTTTATAGCTCCCATATTCTTCATTCAGAACATGAAAAACCAGGTCACTTGATTGCTGTTTTGCTTGAAGCAGGACTCTTTGTTTGAAGAAACTTGTGTTGCAGGTGGTAGTCATTGCTGCCTCTTAGCCCATCCTGTGGAAGGGACTGAGCATGCAGAGTGTATAGGGTTGATTTCAGTCTCTAAATCCTGCCTTTCAAATAAATACCTAATTGAGGAGGCAGACAGGGAGGATAGCCCTCTTGACTTTGTTTCCCTGAAGTACTGTACCGCTAGGCCCTGATGCGGGGGTGGTTCTCCTGAATACTGTTCTTGGAGCTCAGTACCTGAAAGGATGAGCACAGAGATGCTGTTCATCATTACGGTCAGACTGGTACAGTGCAAACTTCCAGCTGATAGTTCATTCTCTAATATCTGCTGCTGGTGAAGTTGTGCTTTGGGATCAGTTGGTTTATTTCCAGAGAGACGAGGGAATTGTCTTTGGCACGCAGGACAACCTTCTGTTCTCAGGTTTGACCGTAAGCAGCTTCCAATGCCGAGCACTCTGGGGTGGAGAGACGCCAGCAGTTCTGGTGAGGACGTAGTTTCTTCTCATCCGTGTGGTGCTCGGGTTGCCCGCTTCAGGAGCTCTCCCTGCCGCACTCAGCCTGTGTCCCAGCCCTGGAGCCCATGGCCGGCAGGAGCAGATAGGTGTGGTGGCTGCAGCGAGCGCCTGGGAGGAGCCAGCCGTTCGGAATGATTCCCCATGGCTCGTCCTGCTGCAGAAGAGCTCTGAGGTGCTGCAGCAGGCAATAGAGGGGGTGAAGGACAGTGTGTTGCCTCTTGCTTGTGTTCATTCTTGCCCACGGGCGCTGCCTTTTCTTCAGGCTGACGGCCACTGTTGAGAGGTAAGCCAGAGGAGGGGTCTGGCCTGTTCGCCACCAAGCAGGGCCCGCTCTGTAGCAAGCCTGGGGTATCTCTGTGGTGCTAAGCTGCTGCAGTTAGTGCAGTATAAAGTGTGGGGGTTTGGGGTTTTCTTTTGTGTTGGTTTGGGTGTTTTAATTGATCTGAATTTAAGGTATTTGGTTTTAGGTCAAGAAAATCTAAGAAATAATACGCTTAAAGTTCTTTCAGTTATTTGAAATTTGGGAAAGCCAGTTACGAACCTTACCCTACAGATTGTTGGTTTACAAATTATCCAATTCTCTTGGTAATAATATTTATCTCAGTCATTGCTCAAAATTTTATTGGGATATTTGTGCTGCTTTGCATTGGTCAAAAAGCACAGAGGAAGCAGTTGTTTTCTATTCCTAACGTGACAATTTGTGCTGTTTTCAAGAGCATCACAGGCTAGGAGATCTGCTGCCCAAAATAAGTGAGATGATTTCCTCAGAAGTAAGAAATGTCACAAAGTATGTAGAAAGTTCTTGTGATTCTGTAAGCGAAGTGAAATCATTAATTAGCCCTCTTAAGTTCTATTTATTTATAATAATGGATTTCTAATTAAGATGTTTGTGCAGTTTGCTTCTGTTCATACCCGACTTGTAAATATTCAATGTGTTGCTTAATAGAAGTATATTTCTTTTGAATTCCAGCCTCTGTTCCCTTTGGAATTTGCATCAACTGGCTTGCATCAACTGACAGGGATTTTTCCAGATATCCCTTCAAAGCTATTTTCCTGGTTCTGCTTCTCTCAGCAGACTTTATCTCCTAGTGATATTAAAGATTGAATTGCAGTGCTGTTGAATGTCAAACAGCCATGGCATCGAAACTGCTGCCGTTCCCATCACTGCAGAAATTTAATGTATGGCTTTGGCAGACTATGTAAAGCACTGAGATTTGGTCACCAGAAACAAAGACGTGAAGGTATCAATTTTGTCTTTTTGTTTTCAGAGGGTCCATATGGAATATTTGCTGGCAGAGATGCCTCCAGGGGACTAGCAACTTTCTGTCTAGATAAAGATGCACTCAGAGATGAATATGATGACCTATCGGACTTAAATGCTGTACAGATGGAAAGTGTAAGAGAGTGGGAAATGCAATTTAAAGGTAAATTCTCAAATTATCAGCTTAAGGAAATGCTTTTAATAAAAATGATTGATTTGGGCTCGGGGAAGCTTTTAAAGACCAGACCAGGTATTTCAGGCCTTTCTTCCACAGAGGCTTTCACTGTATGTCACCATAGCTTTTTTAACCTTCTAGTTTTGTAGAAGAAAACTGTTCTCTTAGCTCTTTGGCACAGAATTTCACTCCCAAATCTCATCAGCTTAGCTGGTGGAACTCCTGCTCGAGGTTGTTGGCTTTGGATGCCGTGAAATTATCATTAGGACTAAGAGTTGTTTTAACATAAAGGGTTGAAGGAGTTTGTCTTGAAATAATTTCTGACAAATGTGGAAGTATGCCTCTGGAGGGAGGGGGAATCGTTTTTCACACTAATTGAAATCAAAGCAGGCTGAAGGATTGAAAAGCAGCGGGTTTTAGCCCTTGGGTGATAAATCTTGCCTGATCAGGAGAATGGAAACAAAGTACTCACAGTTAGAGAAAGTAATGGGAGAAAGATTGCTTTAGGAGGCTGAGCTTGCTGCTAAATTGCCATCAGTTTCAGTGATTGAGATTTAGAACTGTAGTGTGTAGGAGAAAAAGTGAATTTGCAGTAGTATTGGCTAGCAAGCAAATGCAGCTGTATTTAATTGTAATGGAATCATAAATCTCTTTCAGAAAAGTATGACTACGTAGGTAGACTCCTAAAACCAGGGGAAGAACCATCAGAATACACAGATGAGGAAGATACCAAGGATCACACTAAACAGGAATGAACTTTGTAAACAACCAAAGTCAGGGGCCTTCGGAACTGCAACCTCTTATTCCCCATCACAGAATGTCCTGCATCTTTGGGTACAGTTCATCTGCTGCGAAAAAACATTCAACAGGTTTTGTACAAGGAAAATAATATACTCACAAATGAAGATTTGAATACTAGACATTCTTTGTGCTGCCAAATTTTTTGTTGCAGTTTATTTGTAATGTCTGGTTAGGCTTCGTTAGTGAAGAGGGGCCAGGGATTTAAAGACAAAAATGCTATTCCTTTTTATCAGTAAGCTGAAGCCTTCAACTAGTGTACCTTACAAGCTCTCTAAAAGACGTGAGTCTTGAAGCTCAGAGGAAGGTTTGAATCTTGTTTCGTGTGTGTCTTCTCCTTCAGCATTAAAAGCAAGGTGTACTCATCCACATCAGCATCAGTAGGTTAGACTACTGAGGCCGGTGTTAAAAATGTGAATTTCCAATTTTGTTTTGTATGTGGGCGTTAGTAGCCCGGCAGAATACGTCAGTTCTCTAAGAGAAGTCCATGTAGATTAGGATGGGGATAAAATTCATCCTTTTCTCAAAAGGATTGGGTAAAAAAAGTTTCTTCTACAACAACTGTTATCTGAAGCCTGCCTCTCCCCCTTTTTCCCATCCTCTAAATCAAATCAAATATTAATTGTGCCTTATTTCGCTTACATAGACTTGAATTGTTTTAAGGGACAGCCCCCAAATTGCGGTTTCATGGTCACTACAAGCAGCAGTGAGACTGAATTGGAATGTTCTGTTGACTGGAAAACCTTGATGTCATTCTGTGTATAGAATGTAAAAGAGGAGTACTCAGTGTTACTGCCATATGTTAATACTACATATACTTAAATTAGCATTGTGATGGCCAAATGCATACTCCCATGCTTCTTTTTAATGAATTACAAACACACAAAAAAGTCTCCCTTCCTCCTCTTCCAGAAGCTGCCTAACTTTTGGGAGCATAGCCTTCACAGCCCGGAGAGTGAAGGGGCGTGGCGCGTGTGTCTGTGTGTGTGTCTGTCTGAATGCAAGACTTGGGAGGGATTGTTTCTGCAGATATTGTAAATACGAGTACCATTTTAATAAAGCATGTACAATACCACACGTGCTGTCAGACTTTGTCTAGAAGCTGTTGAGCAGAGCTGGAATCTGATGCAATAAAAATGGGGAGAAGTTATGGATAGATGAAGCAGCCACTGCTATTAATACTGCTCCTTGTCCTGGTGGAGTTCTTTTCCTGTTCAAGTCCCAGCTGTCGAAGAATCTTGAAGACTTGTTCAGGTAAGCTGTATTTAAGAGGCTAAACCTAGCCAGTGAACTTATGATGGGAGGGGAAGAGTGATATAAATAAAGCATTTTAGTAACTGAGTGCAATACAGAACACAAGGAATGTGTCACATGGCGTCAACAGGACAAGAACAGCAGCCTCCTGGCTTATGTTTGTACCTCTGGTTGCAGATTTCACCTGTGTTAAGTCTACAGTAACAATTTATATATATATACCATTCTGTTGAAGTGGTAACTCTGAAATTCCAGGAATGATTACTTTTTTTATTCCTGTTTGACTGAAAGAGATTCATATTGATGTAAATGAAACAAATAAACAAAAACTCCTCTGTGGAATCGTGGGTAACTCACCTGTCCTCGAAGGCAGGATGAATTCTTTCTTTCATCTCCATCCTTGAAATAGAATTGTTTTGGCATGGGAGAAGTAACAGAGCTGGAGCTGTTGTTCCATAGCAGTTGTGTTTGCAGGCTCCTGGAGAGGCTGGACACTCCTGGGAGGTGTGAGCTTCTGCGAGAGTCACGTCCTTATAAGCTGAGCAACAGTGCAGTGTCCAGGCTTGGAGTGAGTGTCTGCTAATCATCTAACTCTGCAGAAATGCTGGGCATGCTGCTGTAACTAACCACAGAAATATGTGGTTTAGACGGAGCAGGGAGAACCAACAGGATAAATAAAAGCTTCCTTGCACAGGACAGGGGCTGGGAGTAATAAAACACCAATTCTCTATCTGGATGCTTCACCAGGGATTCTTTTTCCTCTAGGTAAGTGTTCCTATAAAGATTTTACACTACATTTACAGTATGCCTTTCACTTTCAGCTATTGCACAGCTGTTGCACCTCATCATGGCACTCAGCTTGTCTAGCTGTGGAACAAGCAAAGGCAGCTTGCACAACTCTTCCTTAGGATGATGGGATAAGTTGTTTGTCCCCAGGCTTCCACATGAAAATACATGTATGTGTCCCAGCTGCTGCAATCCAGAGTCAGAGCTGGAAGTTCTTGACACTTGCTTTGAGTTTCTCTGCTCTTCACTCAGGGCAGCTGTTGGTATTGCTAAGTGTGGCAGTGCTGCTCCTCAGGCTTGTATCTGCTTGATGGACTAACTTCCACTGCTGAAAGAAAGGCAGCTGCTGAGGGAAGAGTAGTTGGTATCTGCTGTGACTTACTAGCCCAAGTGCAGTCTTTTCCTTCCCCTTGCTATCAGGAAGGCAGTGAAGCTTGATCACATTGAAGTTAGGTGTAGTTCTGTTGCTGGGGTTTTAAAATTACTTCAGAAGGACAATGCTTAAAATTTAACTTTTGGGATTAGCTGAACACCAAAAGGGGTAAAGGGTGAGTTTTGCTTTGATGCACCTTCATGGTAGTTATGAGTAATACAAAACCTGTCCCATGGCAGCAGAACATTGCATAGATTTAATCTTGAGCTTCAGTGGATTTAAATTCACCTCATGCATCCTACATACAAAGTTACTAGTGATCTAAAGCTCACAACCTAAAAAAATGCTTTAAAGCACACTGTAACTTTGGTGTTTATAAAAAGTTGACACAGCATAATTTAGCATAACATCAGATCCATCCAAACTTCAGTGCAATTGTAAAATTTTGATGGGGGTGTTCAACCTTGGAACATTTGTGTCAATCACTTGGTCAAAATTCAGTTAGGTAAAATGACAGGCACGTTGATACTGTGGTAAATTTTGTTTCAGTACCATGAGGGTCTTGATGGAAGAATGTCTCATCTTCAGAAACAAAATACATTTCCAGTTTAATATAGGACTTGTTTTCCTAGGCTAGACTTGGTGTTAAATTAGTTTTAGTCATCATTTGTTTTGACACTTCTGCCTCAATTTGTACACCACTTCCCAAAAACGCTTCATTTTGGCAGATGTATTTTCAAACCTCCTTGGTTTAAAAAAAAAAAAAAGTACCATGTTGTTACTTGATCTGAACATTTTGAATTTCCAGTAAGGAGTACAGAATTATCTCACATGCTTGTAGCTGTTTGTGTCTTTTTATTGAGCTAGATCTACTTTTCCTTGACTAAGGCTTAAATTTTCAGTCATTCAGAGTTGGACACAACATATAAAATCAGTTTGGCACTCTGCTACGGATGTTGTTTCAGAATCTCAGTTTTGAGCTACTTTCTAACTTTTTTCTTCCTGCAAAATCAGTTTGATTTTAATGTCTTTGCTGTAAAGGGCAGGGAGGAGTTAAACCTTTCATAGGCTTTGACAATATTCTGTTTGCCAATACAGTAAGAGTTTGTGTGGTTTTATTTCCTCTAGGAAGGGGTACCATTCCTCTGTATAGAATAGTACAAAAGATTTGGCTATTTATTCCTTTGCCCCTTAGCGTGAGTAATAATGTAACTCTGTCCTTGCACACTTGCTAACAGAGGGAAAGCAAATCCTTCTCCTGGCTTGTAATTTATGGTTAAAGGTGAATGTTTCTTAACAGGTGCTCACAGATGGGGTTTTAGCTTGCTTTGACAGCTCCTGTGTGCCAGGGGTGGCTGAGATGCAGGTGAAGGGTTGTTTACCTGAAATCCCAAAAGCACAGAGGCTGAAGACAGCAGGAAGAAAGCTCTCGAGGTGACAGATCGATCCCGGTGGAGCTGTGGGATTTGTCAGGAAGAGATCTCGGCTGCTCCCAAGCGTCCTCTCAGCCTGGAGCCAGGGGGGGTCGTTTGTCACCTCAGCAGTGCCTGGAGCAAAGGCTGCAGCACAGGCTGCCATGAATACAAACTGGTTTCCATCCCTCTCTAAGGCTTTATCCCCCACAGCAATCCAAATCCCTGTTCAAACACGGACAAGCTCCTGCTGCTCAGTGTAGGAAAACATTATCTGGTCTTCATCAGGAACAAGAGCCAGCTCTTTTCCATTTTAAAAAGCTGTTAGAATCCAGTATTTTGAGCATGACAAAAATCTGGGTTTAGGCAGGGTAATGTTTTGAAGTGTTTGCACAGTTATTTGTCAACAGAAGAAACAAACCTAGAAATTCTTCAGCAAGCACACAGAATTTTTAGACAAGGTGTAAGATGTGCAAAGTCACAGACCACTGTTAGAACACAACCAGTGTTGAGACATAGTTAAGGTTGGAGCAAATGGACCTAAAAGGCTTGGGAAGGGATATTGGATACCCAGCTCTGCATGTTAAGAGTTCTGACCCTGCACCAAGGTCCATCAGGTTCTGAGAGGTGATGAACCACTTGAAGGCAGACAGTGAAACCATCAGCAATGCAAGGATTGGTTTTCCACTATCTGCAAGGGAAGAGAGGGAAGAGTAGAGGCTGTGGGAAGTCAAAAGGGCATTCCTGAGAGGCAGCAGAGCTGTGGATGGGCTTGGGTGGTTTTTGTCCAGCTCACTAAAGGGACACTGAGCAGCTCCAGAGGCCAGCAGGTGAAGTATTAACTCTCCTTGCCCCATGTTTAGCATTCACCTGTTGTAGTTTTAACAAACACCCAATCACATGAAAAAAAAAAAAAAAATTATTCTTCTGATTCTTCTTTAGAAGAAAGCTGGCTTGCATTCCAAGAAGCACTTCCACCTTTACCAGGCTGGGTTTTCCCAACACCTCAGTGCAGCAGAAATCCCCATGCAAGCAAATCTACAGCCTTACATTCTTTCAAGATGTTTTTCTTCACACTTTTTGGGGGAAAAAACTTGATGTACAACACTATTAGGGTTTTTTGTCGTTTTTATAAAATTTTTCAAGATATCACAAAATTACACACACTAAAAGTTTAATCTGCACATTTTCCAATGAAAAATTGAAATATCTTAAATTTATTACTCGTATATACAATTTCAATCCAAATTTACATTCGCATCATTTTCATGGGTAGCAAAAGGCATGGATCAAACACAGGATTGAGATGTGTCACTTCAGCATAGTTATAGGATATTTACTTCAAATCTTGGTATGCATTCATTTAAATTTATTTAGAACAGGCCACTGACAAAAGGCTGCATTTTGTGCTGAAATGGTATAAACTGTGGGGAAAGTCACTGCTACCATCCACTCCTTTCCATGCAAACATCCATCATTTGTTTCAGTGAGATTCACAGGACAATGACTGAAAAATTAACAGATTCATTCTAACCTCTGAGAGCTGCTGGTCTAAAGCTCCATCCATGGCTGTGCAGTCAGGTTAAGGCATCTGTGCTAGACATGACTTTATAACTTTAAATGTTAACTGAAGTAATTCTGTAGTTACTAACGAAAAGCTGGAATTCCTCTCACCTACCCCTGGAAGAGTAGTTATTCAGTTGGTTCTTCTTGAGTATTTAAAGACAAAGTAATGAAGTTAGTAAGACATGACAGGTTCTAAACATCCCCCCTTTCAGCTACAAAAATGGATTTGTATTTGAATAACTTACATTCAGTGAAATTGTCTTTAGACCTGTTTGAAATCATTTAGGCTTAGCGAACACAATTTAAGCAGAACTTCATTCAGATATTGCAAAACAAAGCAAATAAAAATTAAAATTTACAAGGAACACTTCGTTTCCCTCCAAACTAATTATTACTTGAAATATGGAGAAAAAAAATTTCAAAATTATGTATCTCC
This sequence comes from Cettia cetti, assembly GCA_013401135.1. Taxonomy (NCBI): domain Eukaryota; kingdom Metazoa; phylum Chordata; class Aves; order Passeriformes; family Sylviidae; genus Cettia; species Cettia cetti. Next base: position 25,913 of record VZUI01042502.1, on the reverse strand, counting down.
TGCTAGAGTTCATAATGGTAAGAGAATTCAAATGAAGACACCTCTCAAGCCCAGAGTATTAATAGTTGGCTATTTTAACAATCTGCACAAACTGTAGATACTGAATGTTGATTTAAGACACTATGAGATCAAAAGCTCCATTTTCCCCTGTAGTTTTCTGTTGCTTGAGTTATTAAAGAATCAGCACTGAAAGAAATAGCTGCAAAACTATCTCAGTGATGTCCACTCAAACTCCATACTTAATAAAATGCTAACTATAGAGACCCTGGAAAAAAATAGAAGCTATATCTTGAAATAGAATCCAGAAATGTAGTTTCATATACAGCTGCATGTCCTCAAGTGTGCTTTTGCAGAAAAACATACTTCTTGATAGTTAGCCTTGAAAGCAAACCAGTCACATAGATCCTTCCTTTGCATTTAATATTCTACATGTAATCTTTTTTGCTTTGGTAAAATACAAGTAACGGGGAAATATGGGTGAGGAAAGCACAGTAAATAACATGGGTATATATCATACCTTTCTTTAAGAAATCTGAGCTGAAATGTAAGGCATCCCTCGAAGTATTTTTTGCATATGCAAGGAATGCAGTTCTTTGTAAACAAAAGCTTGAGGAAAGCAATACTGAAGCCAAAGAATCTTCCCTAGGATCCTTCCAATGATCCCACAGAGCAACTCTCCTAGGGCAAGCGTTTTGGAACTACCTCCCACGAAAAAGAGAATCCTTTGTCTTGCCATACATTTTGAATCACGTGGTAGAGACTGCCTCGCCTTGAAGATCTCCGAGTTAGGGGAGTGATGCCAAAGTTGATTCTCAAGGGCACAGGCTCATCCAAAGTCTATTTCTCTGGGACATCACTTTCTATGGCTTGTGTGGCAGCGTTGCCACGGCCCGAGGCTCGCGCGGTGCTGCCCCAGGAAACGCTTCCCGGCGCCCGGCACTGAGAGGCAGCAGCAGCAGCAGCAGCAGCAGCAGCAGCTTTGGTGCTGGGAGGGGCTTTAGAAGAGCTGGACTGATGCCTGCGGTGAGCTGAATCCTCACCTGCTCTCCTCCTGCCACATTCTTCACCAATAGGAGGCTGAAAAGAAACAGGGGCAACCTGTTAGGTGCTTTGCCATAAAGCCAGGTGGTTTTGCCTCTCCACAGACTGGTAGGACTGAAAGGATTAGGCCCTTAGAATTTATCAGGCTGCCTTCTCATGATATCAGTGCTCTCAGATTACCTTGCAGTCAAAATATTAGTGCACCAAATATTTAAAATAGGCATTGAAACTTACATCCACCCTGAAGTCCTCCAGTCTCTTAAATTGACTCAGGTATTCTTGCAGTTTGGAGTCAACTGCTGGAGTCTTGTGCTGAGAGTATTTTAGGTAAGCCCAAAATTTTTCCAGTCCATACAGCTGACCTAGTAACAGAAAAAGATAATTTTACCACTTTACAAAGGTCAAATTTAATTATAAACTTAATTATTCACTGGTAACTATATTTTTAAGAGAACTGAAGATAGAATATGAATAAAAGCTGTTCTTGGTTAGTTAACAAGTCAGTGCCAAGGAACTGGGATAATCTTCAACTGAAGTTACCACAGTGTGAGCAGTGACAGGCCTGTGATAATTACCAGCTTCGTAGTCCCTCTTTGTTTCTTGTTGGAAATCCTCAAATATTTCTTTCCTGAATTTCTTTTCCAGGCCATAGCTGTAAAATCTGAACAAGCATTCCAAGCCGTACCTGGAACGGGACAGGGAGGTACAAAAATCCACCTTGTCTCTCTGGCTCAGAGAAACAGAGGTGGGGCAGCTGGGTGGAAGGAAGGGAATTCTATCCAAGAACCAAAGGGCAGTGACAATTTCCTTCGTGGTCGTTTTTCTGGTATTTTTGTAAGGCAAGAAGCAGTTTGAACAAGTTTAAGAATGTCTTCACCTGCAGAAGGAAGAATCTGAGGAGTGTTAGTACAGAACTGACAAGTCATGGTCAATAAGTTATCAGAACTGATTACAGGTCAGGAAATGCTGCACAGTCAGCTATTCATCTGCAAAGCACAATTATATACTGATTTTTGCTATTAAACTAACTTATGCACACTGCTATTTTAAATATTTACAAGAAGTCAAAGGCAGTTCTAAAAACGTTCACTGCAGATGTATGTAAACTTCACAGTCATGAAAAGGAATGGTAAGGCCTCAGGAAAAAATACCTGTAGTGTTCTTTTGCATCTTCTAGAGCAAGCTGTTTGAATTCTTCATACATTTTCTTGTTGAAGTGATCTCTCAGAAAAAAGGACCAGAAACGAAAAAGTGTGTTCATTTCTTGGGACTGGCCAATTCCCAACCGTTTCCTCTCTGGAAGAAAGAAAGAAAAGGAAGAACAAAACCAATATTTTAATTTTTCACCAGAATATTTTTAAGTGCCTTGCCTTTTAGTAAAAAACACACCAGAATCTTCTGGTAACTTCAGTTCAAATTTGAGGGTGATTTTTTTGTCAGGGAATGTAAAGTTAAACGGAAAGCAGGGTTCCTAAAACAGAGGCACCAAATAAATTTTGCTTGCTTTTCCCAAGAAAAAGTAGGGATGAGGAACAATGGGAAGAAAAACTGGTATCAGACAACACCTGGAAGCTTCTAAAAAGTTTAGGAAGTGCATGGAGCAGCTTACCTGTTAAACACCTCCGCCGGTACTTGTGGTACACCTGCTGAGTAAAGCCATTTTCCTTTAACAGTTCGTGAGATGGGTGCTGGAACTTGGGAAGAGAATTTGGAGTACAGCCATAACCTGCCAGTGGAGCTCCTTCTGAAGGTGAGGCATTGGAACTGCTGGAGAAAAAAGCCAACATATTTCTGGCCCTGTAAACAGAACTTTTCTGCAGAATCAGTTTTCACCCACCCTGACCTATGCAAGAGCTGAAGTACGGTCACCTGGGTTTGGGTGGACCTCAAGAAAATCAGATTTTGGGCTAAAAATTTCAAAAAAAAACCTGTTTTAAACAATGTTAATTAAACATTACTTTCCTGCTTGATTTTAAATGACCACTGAAGTGAACATCATTGCCTCAAGTAACATTACAACACTGTGAACACCAGTCTGCCTAACTTGTTTCCAGACAGCTCTGCATTCCAGATTTTTGTCTTTCTTGATCATTCTTTTCTTGCTTCCACTGTATTTACAAATTGTCTTTTATAGCCTGCTTCTCCATTAGTAGTGAGAACTACCTGCAAATAATTTTTGAATAAGACCAACAACATTTACCTGACAGAGGAAGTTCTTGGCCTGTGGTCTCTGGAATCCATCACCCAACCAACATGGCATTCTAAGGGAGGATTTGTACTGTGGCGTGTTTTTCTTTTCCTTGGAGTCTAAGAAAGTAAATAAAGGATTTGTTTCTCTAATTTCACTTCACTCACTCTCTCCCTTTTAAATCAAAGATCTAAAAGTTTTCTGTTCTGTTATCTAACAAGCTATAAAGTCACATAACCACAGTTTCATAACCTGAAGATTAGTCTTACATAACTAATCAAAAATCTTAAGCACTGCACTTCTTCTAATAAGATTTTCAAGGAAGAAGACTCAAAAAGCATTTGATAGAAATAAAAAAGTGAATATGGTGAATATTTTGGAGTTAAGCAATAGGAGTACAAGCATTTCATTTTTTGCCTTTTAATTGCCTTTTTTGCCTTCTTGTTAAACTGTAGGCACAAACGTGAGTTTTATAGGCCTTTGTTGTTGTGGGTTTGTTTTGTTTTTTTTTAATATGTTTTTCTCTTTACCTTTACATCAAAGGATCGTGCTTCTTTAACAACAGGGTAGAACCTGGGGGTTTTGTTGGGATCCTGGAGCCTTGGGGTGCGAGGTGTTCGTGGGATGAAGCCAGGGTGGAAACAGGGGGAATCTGGGACTGCTGTTGGCAGCGATCGAGCCATTGCTGCTGTTGCAGGTGCTTCAGTGCTTAGGAAATTACAGGCCAGCTCCTCTGCTGAACATGGAGGCAGGAAGGAAAAAGGGAGGTGGTTTTACTGAGCTACTTTAGAGATGCTATTAGCATGTAACCCAGTCAATGTTAATAGTACCACTGTATCGGAAATACCACAAGAGATTTGGACATTTTGATTGCTCAGTGATGGTATGATACAAGTAGTAAATTCTTCTAATCTCATTTCCTTCCATCCCTGTAGCCCATAAAAAATGCTGGTTTCTATAAAATGTTTCACAGCTACAGTATGACTTTACACATTGTAAATTCCAAGTCACACAAAGAGCACCTGGTGCTGGTGGAGAGTGACAACAAAGCAGAACGAGTGCCAGCTTCTTGTCATTCAACTGAAACCACGCTACCCAGGAACAGTTGACAGTTTGAAAAATTAGCAAAGAAAAACCCCCTCAGACTGCTGACTGAACCAAAATAAAAATACTGCACAGGCAGAAAGAGTCAAAACAATTCTCTACAGAGAATTGTTCTTTATTACTGGGATTTAAAAAACAAACACTTTCATACTTACCTTTCTGTAACCCTGGAGGTCTTGGAGGAACTTTTTGGGTTGGATCAGCAGTTTCTGGTGCAAGACTAACAAATTCATCCTTATTAATGAGGTTTAGCTTCTTAAAGTTCTCAACCTCTTGCTGAATTAGAGAAAGCAAATTGTAAATGCAAAGCAGGGTAATAGATACCATCCTGAGAAACAGATGCACTTCGTGAAGAGAAAATAAGCCAGAGCTGACACACAAGCACCCACACACCTGTCTCAGGTGGGACATGCACATGCTGTGGTGAAAAATCTCATCAAATCATTGTCAAATCCATAACACAACAAAAAAGGAAATATTCTCTCTAGCAGTTTGCTATTTCTCACTGCCCTCCTCATGTTTGCTGGTTTTCTTGGTCCATTCTAATCCATATTCTAAATTTTACCTTTATTTCTTGCTCTTATTCCCAACAACCATTTCCTCCTTTGTCATCTTGCTTTTGTACAGACTTGCTCCATTTGTCCATGAAGCTACTTCCCTCTCTTTGTGCACAGATGAAGCCTCTTTCCCTCACTACTCAGTGTTTAGCTAACTTCATCCTAACTATTGTTCTAACAAACTACAAAGCAAACAGAACCTTAATATAAAACTACTTTAAAATACTACTGTATTACTTCCCTCTCATCAGCTCATCTGACACATACCCCCTTTCTCCTCTGGGTAGGGGTTTGCAGTTGTTTTGAAGCAAACTACTCACAGAACAAGAAAACATTGGAAAACTTGAACCATCTCCAAAATGTTACAAAAAAAATTCATTCAGTGTTTTTGGTCAAGTCTGTGGCATGAAAAACTTGGGTTTGCTTTCAACTGTAAAGACAATTCAGCAGACCTGCAAATTACTGTCACTTTCCTCTAGCATTTTACAACTACATAGCAGAAGGCTGAAATTGATTTGGAAACTGTTTGCACAGGCATGGTTTTCAAGTCAAAGATTAAAGAGAATTACCTTCACCACGGCATCATTTTCACTCTGATCCATCCACAAATCCTGCTCGTAGTAGTACAGGCCATCATTAATGACTTTAGCAAGTTCTGATGTCATTTTTGCACGGCACACACGGTTGCCAGCGCGGTCTCCACAAGGAGGTTTTTTCACGTACGGCGGTGTCTGTGTTACAATTAAAATCTTGTTTACATCCTGATCATCAATTTCATAATCAGAATCGCTATCTGACCAATCAGTAAACTTATTCTTCCGACACTGATTTTGCTCCATCTCTTCATCAAACAAAAACTCAAGTTCTTCCTGTTCTTGTTCCTCCAGGGGTGGGGGTGCCTGGTGTTGATCTGGTGTTTGATCAGGTACAGGAACAGTCTCCTAAGTTGGAAAAGGTTTTAGATTTGAATTGGACAATGATTTTCCAAACTTTATTGCATTCTCAAGCATCACATACTTTAAGATGCTTAAACCTTGGTTTACAGTGTAAACTTAAAGGTGGTTTTGCATCTGTTTATTTAAACATAACATAAAGGTTTTTGATTTTACCTTTAGCTTGACAGCAGAGGCACGATGCCTCTTCTTCACTTCTATCCAAGGTTCAGAGTCCAAGTCAGGCAAACTTGTAGACAGTCCTTTAGACATTGTCTGAAAATTACTTGATTCAGCGTTTTCCTTTGGACTCAGTGGGCTTCCCATTCTTGGAGAACTTGGTGCAGACTCTAGCAGTAGAAAATAGTAGTTCAGTTCCTGTCATGGATTGCTTTGGTTTTATTTTGTTTGTTTTCAAGTTGTTTCACTGATCTTTCTTTTAAGCACAGCTACCATTTTTCTACCTCTCTGGATAAACATAACGCTGCTCAAAGAATTTTTCAGAGACAGCTTTTCACAGTTCACTCAACATTTCAGAATAAAATCAATTCTAACAATTTATTTCCATGGAAAGTTTCTTCACAGCCTGTGAGACATTACGTGTTGTTGAGGAGAAAAAAAAAAAGAGCAGAATCATTAGGATTGTGTTTTCTCCGTGTCATTCTCAGCTCTGTGGATGGGTGCCTAACTCCACCTTCATTCTTCCCATTTAATTTCAGCTAACATTTTAGGCAAAGATTCCCTTGCCAAGGCTTGTCAGCAAACAAATGCATCTCCCTAGTAAAAATGTGAATGAGTTTCCCATCCAAAACAAGGATGCCCCAAATAAAGAGCAAACTTTCAGCTGCTACAATAATGAAGCAGATTTTAGGACTAGTTTAAGATCACTATTACTAATTCCACAAGACTGTAGTCCACCATTCCATATTCTGGAGAATGGTCACAGCCATAATAACACACAAGAGACATTTTCATCTACTGCACATCAGCCACGTGACTTGGCAAGTGCAAGGCTGGCAGGCAGAACAGCTGAATAAACCATTACCAAAAGTACAACTTCTATTATGAAATCAGCATCAGGAGGCAAATTTCCTAAGCTAGACAGACAGCCCTAAACTTATGTTTCTGTAAAATAAATCCTTTACCAGTATGTGAGCCAAAAGTTTGGCCTGGTATGAATTCTGGACAATTGATGAGCTGAGAGAAGTCAGTTGGAGGCAGGCTGCATGGAGGAGGACCTGGAATTGGCCACTTTTCTGGATCAACCCTTTTTCTTAGTTTCTGATCCACAGTTTCAACTTCTGTACTGTCCTTTAGGGCCTGTGTGACAAGCATATTATAACATAAAAAACTATAGAAAAAAAGAAAAGGAAAAACCCCACCAACCTGGCAGCTTATAGCCTCTTTACAGAACCCTTGTCACGACAAACAGAAATTTTTTCTTAACTTCATAGCTCTGAAGCTATGGCAGCATAGAATTAACCAAGCAATTTTTAAATGCACCCTTCAGAATGATTTTACCTCCAAAATGAGTGCAGCATTCGTAGTGAGAGCTTGCATCCGACGGAAACTGGCGATCAGTGACACGGGCAAAAATCCTTGTTGGTCCATCTTCCTCCTCAGAAAGAAGTCTCTCTCCAAATTTTCTGTGCTGAAATAATACTCACTGCAGAACGAAACATACAAACCTGAGCTTATTCTATGGTTAAAGAAAATGCTAAAGCAGCAACCTAGATTCCTTGTTAAAGTCTTCCATTAAAAAAACAGGGTACTTTGACATCAACAAAACCACTCTTCAGCAGAAGACCCAGAGAGCAGCAAGCATGCTCGACAGGTTAAGACAGACTTATGACTCAGTACAGCACAGAGGGGTAAAAATCAAAGCCTTGTTACACTTGCACAACCAAAAACTACGCTCCAGTTTTCCTTCACCCACCCCCTCCCTCGTTACTTACACGGACAGAGGGAACAGCAGTGTCTTGGCCTCCATAGAGATGAAGGACAAGCACTGCTTACAGTCAGAGCATAAGTTATGCCCCACACAGCAATACCAGTTCATCCTGAACTGCATTTTTTGTTGTCCCAGTTTCCAGTGCATTGGAAGTATCCTATCTGAGTGCTGAGGCACAGATATATACCCTGAATCATCAAGCATGCTTGTGGGAAGATGAGAAAACAAAACCAGTAACGTATTTGGCAGGAAACTGCACCAAAAAGGCACCAACAGTTCATGGAGGAAAAAAGTCTGAAAGAATAGATGATGTTGAAGGACAAGGACATTTCAGCAATCTGGTAATAACACAGAGATGAGGAACAAACAGCAGGAAGACAAATTTTCAACAATGAAGCTGCTCTAGGAAATAATCCGGGTGTCAAGAGGTTTTGTACTTAGTGAAGACAGAAAGTAAGGAATTCAAATCATGAGCTATCACACAGAGCAATGGAATGAGAAAATGTCCTCTGAAAAAGAATGGAGAAGCCCCTCAATTTACATGACTGAAATCTAGGCCTTTCGTAGAGCTTACACATCATGCCATGATTTTGCATAGAACATCCCAGGAATACTAACTCCTCATCAGACTCAGAAAAACACAGGTAGGGAAAGACTTCATGAAAAGCAGTTAGAATTCTATGACAAAAATAGAGGTAGCACAAAAAGAAAATGAGAGGGTATTAAAATGCTGAGGAAAAAGCTGCACATGCAAATGTAAATAAAGATCATTTTACTTTCAACAAAGAATAAAACAAGTCTCTCCACTGAAGCTGGGATCAAGGCCAAAGTCTCCAAGAGCAGGGCACTCTGATGCCACCACTGACCCAAGCAGCGCCTTGATACCATTTCTTTCTCTAATTTTTGTAGCTGAAGAAATTTGAAGCAAAAGCTGGCCCTATGAAACACATGGAATCACACACAGAATATTCTGAGCTGGAAGGAACCCACAAGGATCCTGGAGTCCAACTCCCAGGTGAATGGCCCATGCAGGGACAGACCCTGAGACCTTGGCAGTATCAGCACCGTGCTCTGACCAACACTCAGCTCCAAGACAGAATGAATTTCAAGTCTCAATGCTGGACAAGACAGGACAAATGGAAACACTGCTATTAAATCAAAGCAAACAGAGAAGAGAATAAGGCTTTTGGAGAATTAAGCTCTTACTCAGAGCCAAGTATGATCAGTGAAGCAACTGGGCACAAAGAGATAGTTTCTTTCAAGAATATCCTGTCTACTGTTCTGAGCTGCTATGTTCCTTTTCCCCTCCCAGTCTAGAAGATAAGCAAGCACAAATGCCATATACCAACATTTTACTAGTGTTACCTTTACAATCATACAGTAAAGGTAAAATCCTGTAACGATTCACCTAGTTAAAAATTCCACAAGCAGAAATGGACAATGACTGAACTTGACTCAAACTGCCTCACTTGATGTCCACCACTCTAGAAAAAGGAATGTGAAAGACCATTAATGATAAATGAAGACAATGCACAAGTTTGCTCCAAGTAGAGGGACAAACCAAAACACACACACTCCCTCCAGCTTTTCACTTCTTCCTTTTCCTCAGAGCCCCTTTGCTTATTCTGAATTGATATCTGAACTCTCATTTGTTTATTTTCTAAAGCAAGAGGACTTCTTAAATAGAGTTCTGGCACATGTTGCAGAATGAGGAGCTGCTAAGCAATGAAACTTTTCAGGCTGACAACTTCAGCCTGTGCTTAAAAACATAGAAGATATTTTTGTATGCTATACAAATATTACTCTCTTGTACATCGAGCTGATTCTTGGGACAAGCATAAATTGCTTGATAGCAATGTGCTTCTTCCTGTAATTACACATCTACTCAGTTGGTCAGTGTCTAAGATTTTTCTCTATTAAGCAGGTAAAACCTTTAAAATTTATTCATCCGCTAGGGTTCAGTCTCACTTCTTTAATATATCCTGACTTATCTTGGACTCCAACAGGGATGTTGAGACATAACGATTTTGTGTGCCTTTATTCTGTATATATTCTCTTCTTTGACAGAGTCACTTTAATATCTTACAGCTGAATTATGAAAGGCAGACAAAGCCACCCCAATTTGGAGGCTAGTAATAGGTAACTAATGAATAAAATCTGTTTCCCATCATTATTAATGTAATAAAAGAAGGGAATAAATAAAAAACACCTTTTTTGTCTATGGGGAGTAAAACTAGTGAAGCTCTGTCCTAAATCTGCTCAGGAATCTCCCTCTCATGGAAAGAAAACTCCATAACCAAATGCCTTAGGGGTTCACACCAGGCAAGCAACCAGTGGCTGTGCTTATCCAGCCATGCCAAGTCTTCTACCAACACCTGCCAAGCTCTCGGTGCCAAAAGGGAATAACAAATACACCCAGAAGTCAGATGTGACCAGTGCTGTAACTGACATTTTTCTCAGCAGAGGGGGACATCATCATGTCCTACCTTAGGAAGTCTGGATTCTACACTGCATGCCCAGAAATCTGGCCAACAGTGGAGTGGCTGTGCTCCTCCCCCACTTGTCTGAGGACAGTGAAGGCCGATTATCCTGACATGGGAGTACATGTCCACTGTCAGGTCTCATAGGGGCCTGGCAGCAAGAGCAAAAAAAGACTGCAATAGAGGTTTTGAAGTTGATAGCCACATGTCAGATACTTTCTGCCCTTTAAAGAGGCTTTTCTCTTCCTTTTTGCGTCAACTGTAACAAAAGAAGCGAGAATAAAATAAGCAAGTTGCCGTACGGAACACGAGGGCAATCAAAAACCACCACAGAGGCGTCGCAGAGAAATGCAAGTACAGAGGATGAAATATCTGCCAGTGGTGGAAACTGTCTCTTTAAAATGAACTAGTGCTTTCCAGGCCCTTTTTGACTTGTCTCCTGGTGATAATCAGTCTTCCAGATGGTTTCTCATTGCCTAATGGTATACACGAGAAAGTAAACATTTCAGATTATTGAAAAATCAAGTATCATTGCAAAACTACTCTCTCTCTCTCTCTCAGTTACATGTTTCAGGTGAAACACACTGAAAACATCAAACTAACAAGACTTCTCAAAGTGAAATTGAGAGCAAATAGGGGAAACATCACCCAAGAAGAGCTTTACAGGCAAACAGACCAACAGTACTCAAAAGCACGAGCTCAGAGACATCCATATCTCAATTACATGACAACATAAAGAGGGCTGTGTACCATAAATAAAGCAGTTCTACGAGTTAGAGCCAGACTACAGCACAAGATGCAGAAACAGCTTCCTTAAAACTCCTCCCCATTACTCAAGTTTTTCCACCCCACCAGTGAATAAATTCAAGCTGACACTAGTAATGGTCAAAGTTAACTCAAAAAGTTAAGCTGGAATGCCTCAATCCCCAACTTGACATGGATAATAAGGATTCAACACTGCTTGAAATGTGTTATTTTATCTTAACTAGATCTCTGAAAATATTTATACATTGAGCACTCTACTTACATTTGGTGTTTTATATATTCCTTGAGAAGCGCTTCATCCACAGAATACATCTGCACTCCTGTTCCGTCACCATAGTAATAAATCACGCCAGGGTTAAGTTCAGGCTGAAATACTTGGTCAATTCCTTCACCATACAGCTCTTGATAACCAACTGAATAGTCAAAGTTCACTTCAACATAAAAGAGAAGGCAAAAATAACATTAGAAAATGAAAACAACAAAATCATAGCCATAGCTTTGAAATTTTTTGCCAAGCATCCATTTCTTTGCATACTGCTGGGGTTTCCTCTGCCTCGTCCTCTTCCTCTGCTTCTCCCCCTTCCTCTGCCTCTGGAGAAGCCTCGGACGCTGCTGCCCTCGCTCCTGACACTGCACACCTCGTCGTGGTCGTCTCGCTTTTCTCTCTCACGACGCCAGTCTTGAAAGAGAAAGAGAAAAACACAAAATCCCTGCAGTCACTGTGAGGCATCCTGCTGCCTACAGTCCCTTCAGCCCAAAGAGTGCTCAGCCCAAGCCCACACAATCCACAGCCTCGGCCATGCCGAGATGGTCAAAGCTGAAGCTGCAGAAGAACAGGAAAGGTCTGCCAGCCCTGCAGAGGGTGAAACAGGCAGGAGGGGTCAGCAGCAAGGAGGTAATCCATGGACTGGCAGTAAATCCCAAATGCTTCTGAAGCAACTGGACACCCTGGTGCCAGCTCAGAGGTCACAGTACCTATGGCCAGCTCAGGAATGATCATGGCAGTTCAGTCTCCTCTTGTGGACAACTCCCACCCCTACTGGAGTGAGATGAGAATCACAGAATTGCAGAATGGCTTGGCTTGGAAGGACTCTTGAAGACCATCCAGTTCCAAACCCTCCCTGTCATAGAACAGCTTCCACTAGACCAGGTTGCTCAGAGTTTCATTCAGCCTGCCCTTAAACACTTCCAGGGATGAGGCATCCACAGCTTCCTTGGGTAACCTGTGCCAAGGCCTCACTACCCTCACAGCAATTTTTTTTTTCCCAATATCTAATCTAAGCCTACTTGCTTTCATTTTAAAACCATTCCCCCTCGTCCTGCCATTCCATGTCCTTCCAAATAGCCTCTCTCCACCTTGTATTCTTCCTTCAGGTACTGAAGGCCACCATTAGCTCACCCCAAAGCCTTTGCTTTTTCAGGCCAAACAAACCCAGCTCTCCCAGCCTTTCCTCCCAGGAGAGGTGCTCCATCCCTCTGATCATCCTCCTCTGGACTCACTCCAGCAGCTCCCTGTCCTCCCTGTGCTGGGAGCCCAGAGCTGATGCAGCCCTGCAGGTGGGCTCTGAGCAGAGCAGAGGGGCAGAATCCCCTCCCTGCCCTGCTGCAGCCCAGGACACCTTTGGCTCTCTGGGCTGTGCCATGGCTGGGCCGTGCCCAGCCTCTGCTCCACCAGCACCCCCAAGTGCTTCTGGGCAGGGCTGCTCTCCATCTGCTCATCCCCAGCATGGAGTGACACTGGGGATTTGCCCATCCCAGGTGCAGCACCAGCACCTGGTCTTGTTAAACCTCATGAGGTTCCCAAGGGCCAATTCCCAAGCTTGCCCAGGTCCCTCTGGGTGGCATCCTTTCCTTCAGGCATGTCAGCTGCAGCACTGAGCTTGGGCTCACCTCCAAATGTGTTGAGGGTGCACTTGATCCCTTTGCCCAGCCCCTGATGACAGGATCCCACAGCAGTAGCTCTCTGGAATCTCTCTTTTGTCCCTGGCAGCAGCTGCCAACCACTCCCCTGACTCTGCCATTGAACAGCAACCATCCAAACCAGTCCCCAGGGACCTTGGCTTCATCCAGCCCAAAACTTAGGGACAGGTGTGATTCCCACTTCACTCGGGAGAGGAATTGTGTGAGAGAGGGTTTCATTTTCTTTCTCTTTTCCTAACACTTGCAGAGACTTTCATGTTCAGTCAGTCACCTTTGCTGAAAGTTTCCCTAAGTAGTAATTGGATAGTCTTGCAGATGCCAGGGAAACCACTTTGCCACAGGGATGCCTGGGGACACAGCCCCTACTGGATCAAATTGAGAGCTGCTAAATTTAACAAAGGACTGACTACAGATATGTATTAAAAATCATATTAAAAATCTTGGCTTAGCAACAATTTTTAGTGAACCCTACAACCACGTGTCATACACTCAAGTCCTGTCAAATAAGACTCTGAATTTACAGAGAATATAATCTGTATGTGTGTGGCTTGTCCATCCTAAGAAAAAACTGCTGAAGGAAGTGATAACTGGTAAAAATTCTCCCTCGCCCCTATCTATCCATCAGACATCCAGCTCAAACTCTTACATCCATGTTCCTAAAATGACTTCATAAATTCCTTGTCAGTAGCATCCAGCACTTACTATAATGAGCAAACATTCAAACTGTGAATGATTATTGCAATTTTAAAACTTAAACCAGCCTAAGATTTCTGCCACCTTATCAGCTGTGCTCACAACACCTGAGGACCAGAAGCAGCACCAGCTCTGGTGTCAGTGCAGCTTTTTGCACAGCTGTGCTGAGAAATAGGTCAGGGAGCTGAGGGAATGGGTCCAGCTCAAAGGAAAAAACAACATCAGTAGAACTGCCAAAGCAGAGTTCAAAGTGTAGCCCTATAAGCAACTGCCCTGGTAGCAACAAGCTGTGGGAATAGCAGCAGAGCAGGACTGAGCAGACACCTTCTGAGGCTCTTTCCAAACTTTCTGCATCGTAAAATTGTGGGACAAGATTGTGCAGGGCGCCATGAAGAGGAATATTTAAACTGCTGGTCACTGGCAAATAGAAACCCCAGGTTTTACCTACTACAGGTAGAACTACATTTTGACATAAACTGCCAAGCTCATGTGACATTACAATTCATTTGCCACCAACAGCAAGACCCAGAGAGTGAGAACTACTTACTTCTTGCCTCGTTCCTTCTGTTGTTATGAGGTATTAACTTGTTTGTTTCCAGCACAAATCTGGAGCTCGTTCGAGAGCCTGCTCTGTCTTGACTGTCTGACCTCACGTCGTCCAAGTGAAGTGGCACCCATTTCTGCTTGTTACCTTGAAAAGTTAATGGATTACTCTTCATTACACTAATACTAGAGGTTTCAGCTCCTGAAAAGACTCTACAGAATTTTCTTTGTAAAACTAGCAGTTTATTTCAAGTTTTAGAAAGCAAGAGAAGCTTAACATCGAAATTTTGAGATATTACGAATGATTAAGAAATAAATGCAGTAAACAAGAATTTCTGAAACTGAAATGTAATCACATCTAAGCTTCAAATGCAAGAAATAAAGCCAAGCATTTTATTTAATGGCTTTTTAGATGCTTCATGATCAAGAATTTACAGCTATGTCAGTGTTAAACACAGACAGTAAATTCCTTGCTATATCATTTCACAACTTGTATATGAAACTTAGAGATTAAAAAAACCCATATAAAATTAACCAATAAATATTTCAGTCACAAATCATACAAATTTTCCTGAGAATTTAGCTCTGGTACTGTACTTTCACCTGAAGATGTTCAAAGTTCATTCACATGCATCAAAAATTACTAGCAAAGCTTTATTTTGATTTATTTGCAGGCTGGCCTAAAGTTTCCACTAACAATTTATTTAACTAGAATATTGATCGGTATTGTGGGGTCCATGTTTTTGTCAAGAATAAATCTAAGAAATATAAGCAAGTATATAAAATGTCTTCTCTACACTGGGGGGGGGGAAGAAAAACACATTTTAACTGTGGAATGCTTTGCTTTAGATTTCAACTTAGACTGAAACAATTAAAAGTGGTATAGGGGTTTTTTTAAATATTTATGTATATAGGAAGATTAATAAATTTGAACAGCAAAGGTCTTTAGGATCTGGAAAAACATCAGCAGGGTAGCAAGACAAAAAACCAGCTGGTCTTGAAACCCTTTCTGCTGTTTTTCCAGCCTGTTCCAAGCCCCTGACCAAATGAGAGACAGGTTTGCTTCCCCTTTTTAGTGTAACAGATTGGATCAAAAGGAAGCAAATAACCTGGTTTAGTTTTCAAATGATCACTTCAATGTGCAAGCTAATAGTAGAGCATGAAATGGAAGTGCTGCTGTATATGCAGTAACACACAGAGATGTATTAAATTAAATTATCACAGTGCTACCTATTGAGGGAAGCAAAGATTTCTGAGACAGTAAAGGCTTGTACAGCCATGGCAAAATCTTCCAGAATTCGTCAGAGCTCCAAGGACCATCACTGGGGCAGGAGCTGTTTTCCCCCCAGAATTCCTACCTGACTGAACAGAACTCTTCAAACCCTGAGGGAGGCAGCCTGGCTGAGGCTTCCATGCACACAGCAATGTATTCTGTACTCACCCAGCAAGTGCAAATCAGGAGAAGTTTTATCAAGTCACTCAACTGGAATTGATCAGCTGTATCAACAGTGCATTACTGCATTATACACAGTGCCTAAACTCACCTTTTCTCCTTTGGTTATTAGTTTGAGCTTCATCTTCACTAGTGTTATCTGCTGGACCATCTGGCTTTGCCTCCAGGTTGTCCTTGATTCCATTATTGCTTTTTTGATCAGGTTTCTCCTCCCTTTCTCTTCTATTTGTTGGCTTCTTACTATGACTTACAGTCTTACACTGTAAGAGACACAGGTAATTATTTCTGGCAGTACAGCTGCTGATAGCAGGAGGTGCACATTTCCATTAGCTATTAAAATTCCTTTTTATTACCTGTTCTCAGCCTCTTCAACAGAGTGAACTTTAAGAATAGTCTTGTTTTGCAAAGTCTCTTTTTAAATAGTTTTATTTTCTGCTAACATGGCAAGAGCATAAAATGAATTTTTAGATTAACAGTTTTTGGTTTTTAATAGAAGATGTAAAATGGGAGTGTGCACACCAATCACGACTTCAGGCATGAAAATTTATTGTATAGGACAGAAAGAAATATTCTCACTGGTTCAGACTTTAAAAAGCTGGGCTCAAAGAATACTGTGAGGGAGAGGGGAGATTCTGCCCTGGAGAGAGTCCAGGGGAGGCCAAGGATGATGAGAGAGCTGAAGCACCTGTCCAATGAAGACAAGCAGAGAGCTGGGATTGTTCAGCCTGGAGAAGGCTTCAGGGAGACCTGATCGTGGCCTTTCAATGCTCAAAGGGGGATTATCAAAAGGGGACAGACTTTTTAGCAGGGCCTGTAGCAATAGGCCAAGGGGAAATGGCTTTAAAATAAAGGAGTTTCAGACAAGGGACAGGAAGAAATTTGTCACAATGAGAGTGGTGAAACAGTGGCACAGGTTGCCCAGAGAGGTGGTTGGATGTTCCTGGGACATCCTGGGAAACATTCAAGGCCATGCTGAATGAAGCTCACTTGACTAAGTGGAAGGAACACCTCCACTTGGACTAGTGGGGGGCTGGACCTTTAAAGGTCCCTTCCAACCCAAATCATTCTATGACCAGATAGAATTTCTGCCTGCAAAATGGGAAGTTTTGCAGACATTTCTCTAAAGAGAAAGAATTTTCCTATGTTGTGGAGACAGCTTTGAACCTGCTGGAATACAGACAGTAGATACTGCAGTACTGTGCTATCATTAACCTGAACACAAAGCCTTCCCCTAGACAAATAAACTAAGTTTAAGTACAAACCAAGTGTTATTTTCTTTTACAGACTCTACACGATTTTGGACACTTTCAGTTACAAAATGCATGTTGTTGGACCCAAATGTTATGGTTTCCCTGACCAAGAACACAGTAAAAGCAGCACAGGGCTGCTGCTGCAGAGCTACAGCACAGTGAAATGGCACCTCACCATTTGCAATCATCTGTGCTCTCTTCCTGCTTTAAATAGCATCAGAGAGGTCTAAAATACATTATGCACTTATCACTTGAGATAAAGAGAAAGGAAGATAATTTGACAGAATAGATGTTAACTTAAAACCCAGAAGGGGAAAAATATATCAGAGGAATAAGATAACTAAGAATAACTAAATTGTGTTCAGACAACGGCCACAAAGCACTCTGAGCCACAGGAGAGGGCAGCATGTTCACAACTCCAAAGGCCTTCTCATCTGAGCACAAACAGATGAAAACAGCAGAAAAGGTAAAGGAAACTTCTTAAAAAGTGGAGTAAAAAATAAGGCACTATTTAATGTACAAGTCTGCAGCATACCACTAACTAATTCCAGTACTAGTGCAGATGGTTAAGCACACACCCATATCCTGAATTACTGACAAAACTTCTACTGAAACTCTACAACACCCAAAGCACATTCTGGGGGGAATAGCATTAAACAGATAAGCCAACATGAGTTTCAAAAATAATAATCCTGAGGATTACAAAGGACACTTACTTCATTGTTTGCTATTTCGCTCGGGGTCGGCCAGCTTGCGATATCACCCAAATCATCGGCCTGCAAAGGTGACAAAGAGTTGATATTCCTTCCTTGATTGAGCCCTTTTTAACACAGGAAAGATGTCAGGCATGGCTCAGAGAAACTAACCCCTGGAGCAGAGCTCTTAAAAGTAGCAGCTTTTAAAAAAGTAGTAGTTTTTTAAAAAAACAAGAAATACAACAGAAAACAAACACACAACTTTTGAAAGTGTTTTGAGCTCACATCAAACAAGTGTCAGATTAAAAGCTGCCTTACACATATGTGATTGAAAGGCACCTAATGCTCAAGGCTTTTAGTTTTTGGAATGCCTTGGCAGCTATTAACCAACCTAAAAAGGGGTGGCTGTACAAAATTTTAGGAACTTAACGTTTCAATAAAAGGGCTTGGTGCCTCCTGTTGTTGTAATGGTAACTTTATGCACAGAAAAGACACTCACTCACATCACATGAGGTGTAAAGAGGATTTCCAAAAACAATCTAGCATCACTTGTGCTCAAGTGATGCTGCTTCTTTGCAGCCCCCTCACAGTTTTATGCAATCCCACTGATTTTTTAAATAAAATGCTTTTCTTTATCCCTCATGCCTACACTAATTTAGCAACTCTCCTAATTTTAATTTCCCTTTTTTAAAAAATTTGTCTGTGTTCAATACTGTCTATTACCAAGGCATAACATAATACTTCTAGTGAGAACTCCAAAATACCTTCTATCTTTTAATTAGAGCAGTATCAGCTATTTATCATACTGAATATTTACAGGCAAAAATACAAACCTTGCTGCTTTTTCTTGCCCTGGGTTTTCCTGCTTTTATCACTTTAGTGGAATTTTGCAGTTCTGAAAAGGAAGAAAAACATTTTCAGGTGAAGAATTAGCCTGCACTTCAAGTGAGTAAGGTAGGTGTGTGTTAATAACTCTGCCATGCTCTATCATGCTCCACCAAAGTGTTTCTGAGGGCTTGATATCAAAGTCAAAGAACTTTTTTTAGGGAATAAAGTCACTAATAGTACATGACCCTAAAAACTCACATTCATAATTGTAAAGTGCAAATCCTCTTGCAAACCAGGTGTACAAGATGCTGCCTTACTTGATATTTAAGCATTTTTTTCAACTAAGAAGGTCAAGGCTATGTCAAAATGCTGGTATTTTAACCTAACAAGTGGCAAAGAAAACTCCCTGATATACATTTAATAAATTCTCCTATTAAAAGCTGTGAGGCAGAATTTATGAAATCTATAATTATGCTAGCAAGAAAAAAAACACCCATAGAAACAATTATATATTCCCAAATTCCTAGTAATTTTCTTTTATAAGTAATTACTCAGATGCCAAATGGAGTTTAGCCATGTAGATCAAAATCAAGCCAAAGTAAAAAAAAAAACCAAAAAAACCCTAAAAAAACCCACACCACCCCAAAACAAACAAACAAACAAGGAAACAATGAAAAGAGAAAAATACTTCTTTGTTAAAGCCTAAACATTATAATAATGATCCCATCTGATCTCCTGAGCAAGAGGAAACCATCTCTTAATGTCTCCTGTCAAGCCCTGGTTCTCCCAGTGCACGTCTTCCCATACAGGTGGGAGTCACAACCATTCCCTGAAACTTCTTATTCAATGTTTTATTGCAAGACAAACTTGAACACTGAACGTGTCAGAAATCACAAGTGGATTACTTTATAAGAGGATAACATCACCTGCTCAGCCCTTATCTCTTTCACATCCAGTGACTAATCTCCCTTATCAGGGCTCCACACTGGAAACCCCACCCTTGTGCCCCAGTGACTCTGGAAAGGCTCTGTCTGCTTCCTGGAATACACAGTGAACGTTAGAAGCACACAGCAATGCTTGCTCCACACTCCAGTCTAGAGTTTAATATAATTTATGGCCATATAAATGATGAATTTCATGTATATGCTTTACACAACTTGGACATCTCACCAGACACCAATCCAGTGAATCCTGTCCACCATTTGCCAGCAGGTTTTTTGCCTCTCCTACAGATCTGCTTTTTAAAACAAAGACAAAACACACATCTCAATTAACTTTGGACTGAGAGCTTTAAGAAACACACAGTGACCGTGTAACCCTAATTTTCACTCGCCACCCAGTAGTAAACTAATTGCCCTTTTACAAAACAAGACAAACGACTGCAGGGGTGGAGCAGCAAACAAATTTGTAATTCTCTCCAAGAGAACTGCCAATTACCCGTGCAGGTAAACTGAGTGGCTGTAAACACAGGTCTCTGTCCAATTACCTGACTGAAGCCCTTTTTCCATCTCACAGCACTTTTACTTCAATTGCTGCTGAAGTTCTGCTCTGCCAGAACTTCTGCTCTGCGTGTCAGCAGGGCGTAGCGAGGCACTCAGAAGTGCAGGACTCATTGTTGCTGCACTCTCTTAGTCATGGCATCTAATTTATTCCAGGCTGCAGGAGAGGCTGTCTGAATCGAGCAGAATGGGACCCAACTCGTTTTAAGGAATCTCTCTTATCTGAATGGAGTAAGCCAAGACTTGGAAGATGCATTTGGAAGCTAAACAAAAAGAAAATATTAGGCAATGCACAGCCTGGTGGATGATGCCCTTTCAGAACTCAAAGGGCTCGAGATCTCATCTCACCTTGCACTTCCCTACCTGCCTACACCTCCACAAAGTTCCTTGTCCTCCCAAAAGAGCCACGCTCCAAACCAAATTGAACAGGTCCTTCCTGGCCAGCTTTCTGGGGCTTATCGTGTAGGAGCTGGACTTCAAGTGTGAAGCATGAAAGGGAAGATAAAGGGGAAGGAAAAACAAGAAGGAGGGTGGGAGAGTAAAAGAACATAACATGAGATCACTGAAAGGTTTTACCCAGGTCACACCTGTTCTGCTGTCACAAAGAGGCCTAGAGCCACTATTCAGGCAAAGCATGTGTTCAGATAAAAGCCCTCTGCTAAACATCACTCTGGGCTTTGGTTTTAACATCCCATAACAGTGTTGGGTACCCTGAATCTTTAGTTTCAGCAGAATCTTTAGTTTCAGCAGAACTCAACAAGGCCCTCCAAATAAACTATTTCACTTGTTAATTCCAACACAACTGCATTGAAAATGGCTTTATCCCGTGGTACACTACAAGGAACCTGTTCATTAGAGGCCTGCTGTGTTGATAAAAGAATACACTAATCTTCAATGATTTTACTGGGTTTCAGAGTTTTGAGGGTGTGGGAGAAATAAATAAAGTATGAATTTAAACTGCCTCAAGGATGAGGCAGTTAAATTGCCAATGATCATCTTTCAATCACTGAACTCCATGCAGTCAAGATGGCATGCACATGAAAACAGAAATCAGCCTCCAAACCCATCTTTACTATGGTCCTTCCACGTTTCCTAACAGACCACATCCTAACAGGAGGTACTGCCTGCAGAAAGACAAGGCTGTACAAACATGCCATGTGCAGCATGGAGCAACAGGTGTGAAAAATGAAAGATGAATTTTAGAACCACCAAAACTGTAGCAATCCCCTGGGACAATGGCAGCAGAGATGGAAAAGCAAACTGCATGGCTGAGGAGCAAAGTTCATATGTAAGATCTCTGACCAAACTACCCCTGATCCCAGTCACAATAGGATCACAAGGAATAGGGCTTCAGAAAGCATGGTTTGAAGCTCTGCAAATAAATAGTCAGCAAGTAATTTTTTTTTTATGGAAAGGGAGGGATGATATTGTCAATTTCTTATGAAATCAAAGTCTATTAATATAGGTGGAATGCATTCTAATTTTTGATACAAACACTGTTTATGCTGTGAGGCTTTCTAGACAATATTCAGGTTTTATTTTTACTTGGACTGCACGTGTGTTCCCTTTTGTGAAAGAACAGCACCACATAAATAACAGAAGTGCTTCAGGGAGGAGATAAAATCACCCAGCTCTTCATAACTTAATTGGAGCCTGTGTGCTGAACTTTTACCATATTTTCCTTTCAATGCTCAGTTTGAAACTTGACAGTATATTCCATTTTTAAACAAGGTAAGCTACGTCTAAATTTATTGTTTTAACAAACAAAGTATTTCAAATGTAATAAAAATTATTCCTTGGAGAATATAATTAATTTAAATCCAGAGCATAGACTTAGAGCAGAGATTGTGCAAAACAATAAAAAATAAATCCTAATTACTATCCTTACATTCTGCCCTACAAGAGTTCTAGCATTTTATTGCAAAAACTACATTAGATTGTCAATTCCCACAGTATTTGAACAATTAATCAAGGCAGCGAGTTATGACCCCTGCACCCTTCCACCTACTGATGTTCAAAACCCATCAAATTTTCAGTACAACAAATGGGGGGGTCCACAATACATGACTGATTTGCCATGATGTTACTTATTTTCCTAATATATAATTTCTCAGTTCACTGTTTTCTTAGCTTCATAGAAAACTGCAACCTTTGGCAGTTTCTACCAAGGTTTTCATGGTTAAATGAAGCACATGCCATAGCACAGAGAGGTGGGTTTCAGTTTCATAAGAGGTCTCCAGTTTAGAAACAAAAACCCCAGACAAAAAACAACCATCCTGTTATGCACAGTATAAAAACCACCACATGCTGTTATGTACAACTAAAATACAGGCAGCAGCTTTGTAAGAATGTTTTTAATCCCTTTAGGGCTGGGGAAATTGTCAATGCAGAGACTTCTGATAATGCTTTGAATAATTTTTAGGTGCTGCTATTAAAACACTCCATGAATTCATAGGAGCTAATGAGAACACCTGCCTCAAATACACCCCCAAAATCTGATAATCAGATCATTTATGAATTTACTCATCTGAGGTTTGCCATTCCCAGCAACACAGTATATCTTCACTAAACTGTACCTTTACAACCTGTTTTGCTGTCAGACTGAAGCAAACTGATTTATACAATAGCACTACAGTGAAATGGTTCTGCTAACAACATATCAAAAAGATAAAATGTATTCTTTGATGCCCAGAAATAAACACAATAAGCACAAAATAAAAGAATGAAGTGCTAATTTTAATTAGCTACCTCATTCGAGCACACACTAGTAGGCAAACCCGTTTCAACCATTTCAGCAGCACACGTATTTTGCCTCACTATTTTCATGAATTTCATGAACAATTTTTGAATAATCATCTAATAAATCAATAGGGACCCACATCAGCTAAACAAATCACACTTGAGAACTTGTCATTCAGATTCCCTTTTTGCAACCTCACAAAAAGGGCAGTGTTGAAGGTTTCATCAAATGAAGAGGTGGGAGAACTTTCGAAATCAAATTATTTCAACCACTCAATTCTTGGCGAATTATTTATGTGGAGGATGGGAAGCTCACAGTTTCAACCTAAAGAAGTGAGGGTTTACTGCCATACATTGGCTTGGCACTACAAGGGGAGGGAGGCACGTCACAGAAGCACCTTTCATCACTTGGCAGCCTCTGCTAAAGCTCACTCCCTCTGACCACGATCACCAGGAGTAGAATCGTGGGCTCACTAAGGTTGGAAAAGACCTCCAAAATCATCAAGTCCAACCCCTGACCAAACACCACTTTGTCAACTAAACCCTGGCACTGAGTGATTTCTTGAACCTCTCCAGGGACTGACACTCCACAGCTCCCTGGGGTGTTTCAAAGCTTAACCACACTCAAGGAAACAATTCCTCCTGAACTAGGAAGCCTATTAATCTCACTAGCAATTTTATACATGATATGAGCCCTTCCCCACAAGTTAAAAGCAGATGAGGATGTAAAAGTAGCTTCTGAAGTAATTCTGAAGTTATCCTGCCTAAAAGCGAAGTTTAATGAAATGCTTGGTGAGAAACACTGAACTGTGGTAGCAAACACACCACGAAAAGTTCAGGTATGTTTGCACGGGGTGCTTGGTTTACTGTAATGACTAAAACCTACTAAGGTATCTGAGACAAAAATATAATCAGTTGTAGCAACAACGCTTGGACTGAATTCTTCTGCCAAAATTTTACATTTTCCCAGTGGTATCAGGTGACATGAACAGTTTGTTTCAGTAGCAAGAGCCAGGTTTGCCTCTATCACAAACCAATGCCATGATAAATTGAAAGTCCAAAGATGACAGGCTGGAACCAATTTTCTCAAGTCTGTAACTATCACTGAACATACCATAGGTGCATGTCTCAGGAAACTTTTAACAAATTACGCCAGGATCAACAAGTCTAACAGGATCCAGCCACTGCTTTGATGTGAGATGCTTTTACATTTTATTATCCTCTTTATGGATAGTTCTACATTCCATCCCAGTAGTATTTCTGCTCATCCACTTATTATTTCACATGACTAATTTCCATACTACAACATTCATAAGGGCCTAGTGTGACAGATTTTGCTTTGCCAACGTGCAATTAGTTTCTTCAAAATACATCCCTTGTTGCGGGTGGAGGCACATGGCAATTTTTTCCTTCAAACAGCCAGGAAGGATCAGCTGCTCTGCCTTTTACAAGGGAAGGAATGGTGGCTTCCTCAGGGTGCTTTTGGTGGGGGCCAAACCAAAACACACACCCTGGTGTGTGTTCCTCACCAGCACCACTGCCAGCAACGCTGACTCCCTTATTTGCTCAGTTACACACCTGGCCACTGAAAATTACGTTCTAGTACAACTCCTCAGCTTAATTATTAATTCCACAAATGGTAAGCACAACTTCTTGCAGGACAAAAACAATATAAGGCTCTCCAAAATCATGAAACGAAGCAGACAATGCGCCCAGTGTACGAAAGCACTGCTTCCTGCCTCCTCCTTCCTTCAACAACTATTTGTGTGCTTTATCTCTGCTGGAAAAGCAAACTTTACGGAGGTGAAGCACACCACAAGGTGCTAACGCCACAAAAGCGGCTTTCCCAGTGCTTCTGATGCAGCACTGTTGTTACTCCTGCCACAGCAAGGCAAAGGAGTGACAAGTCCCCTTTCGTGCATGAAGCAGACCACAAGGTACTGCCCAGCCAGCCGGATTTTGGAAGCTGGGCACAAACAGGTACTTAGGAGCGCGTCAGTACACGTAAACAAAGCAGTCCAGATAATAAAGATGGGCACGGATGCTGCCAAAAGTTCTGCTCTTCAGCCAAGTAGAAATTTTGTGGTCCGGAATGCGCTCTCCGTTTGTATGACCTGTAAATTATATATTTCTCTTTGTCAAGGAAGTACACGTTTAATTCAAGGATAAAAGTGACTGTGAGATCACAGGAAAGGTTTGTCAGGTGCCCTCGGGAGCAAGCGCTGAGATTGAAATTCTCGGGAAGCACTGGTTGAAGTATTCATTTTGAGGTCAGCAGTTTACTTCCAGCCAAGAACAATACTCCAAGAAGCTACAAACTTCTAGGAACTCTTTGCTAGCCTAAGCACAAAGCCTGGCAATTTCAAGTTAGGTCCTTGACGACCAGCTTTGTTAAGCCATACAAGTCAGTGCGGTACCTATAAGGCAGCTTTATCTTACTCGTAGTGATTTAAGGTCAGGAAATTATCCCGTGGCTACCCTCCCTCCCATCTCTTCCTATGTAAACACACCAAATCCCAACAGCGAGAGAACTGCCTGCTTTTGTCAGTGCTTAGAGCCTCCGCATCCCCATCCTGAAAACCAAAACCAAGTAACGGATCATTCCTAGGGCCTCGCTACACAATTAACCAAAAAAGAGCTGCTGCAAAGCGGCACTTCTAAAGGCGGCTAAACGAGACGAGCGGGCGAGCAGCCCTCTCTGCGAGCGCCAGGGGCCGGCCGGAGGTCACCGCCGGGCCGGGGTGGCCACTGGCAAGCCCCGGGACCTGCAGCCAGCCCGGCGCTGCTGTCCCCGGCCGTGTCCCCCGCCCCGAGCGCTCCCTCCTGTGCCCATGTATGTCAAACCCGGCGCGCCCGGCCCGGCTCCCGCCGCGCTGCGCTGCGCACGGGCCCGGCTCCGCGGCCGCCCGCAAACACGCGCTTTCCCTTCCTAAAAAATAAATAAATAAACAAACAAAACCAAAACCACCCCGATGCCGCCAAGGCGCCGCGCACACGCTCCCGGCCCCGCACCTGGTTCCTGCGGTCCGAGGCGCCCGTCCGGCCCCGCGGGCGGGGAAGGGCTGTCCCGCCGGGCTCTGCGCCGCGTCCACGCGTTCTCCTTGGGCGCCGGGGCTTCCCTGCTCCGGCCGCCCTCCTCCGCCACCTCCTCCGCGCGGGGCGAGCCGGGCTCGGGCTGCCGGGGCTCCTGGGCCGCCCCCCAGCCCCGCCGCTCCGACACCTGCGCCGCGGACATGCCCGGCCGTGCGCCCGCCGGAGCGGCCGCCGCCGGGCCG
>VZUI01042501.1:0-17678 GCA_013401135.1 Cettia cetti | reverse complement strand
GGCGAAGCTCAGCCGCGGCCGCTCCGCCGCTGCGCTGCTCCCGATGCTGCCGCTGCTGCCGCCGCCCCGCTGCCGCCCATCTGCGCCCGCCCGGCCGCGGCGGGCAGCGGAGCCCCGGCTCCGTCCGTCCGTCCTCCGAGCCGTGCGCCCGGCCGCGGCTCCGCGCAGCTTCGCGCAGCTCCCCGCAGCCTCCTCCCGCCGCCGGCAGCCGGCCGCCGCGCAGATGAGCGGCTTTAAAGAAACAGGAAGGCTGGCCTTTTTTTTTTTTTTTTTTTTTTTTTTTTTCTTCCCCCCCCACCCCCCCTTCCCTCCCCTCCCACCCCACTCCCACTTTCTTCTTTAATCTCGCTCTTCATGCGATGGAAGAGAAATCCTGCCCCCCGGAGACTCGCCGCGACCCACGGTGTGCGCTCCCCCCCCAGCCCCCTGCCTTGCTTCCCCAGGGAAATCTGTGGTTCGCTTTGGTTTCCAATCCACTTCATCCCGCTTCTCGTCCCTTATCACTGGTTTTTCGCATCAAGACCCTCATCTGCGAGGCAAGGGATGCCTGACTTCACGTTGCCTTCCCAAATACGTCCGGGAGCACAGCCGGCACCCCGGAGGGATGGGAAAGTGGGGGAGCTCTGGCGCTTCTCACACATCCCTCCCGTCGCTCGCGGAATCCTTCAGCTGCTGCTCCGCCAGCGACTCGAACACACTAGGAAGAATTATTCCGCAGCAACAGTCTGCCCTGTTCTTCACAGGGCCCACAAGGGATCCCGCAGGTGTGGGTAACTGCAACCAGCTTTGGGCTGCCTTCTGCTGGCACCCCAAAACCCCTCAACTCCCCTCACCTCATCCTCGGTGGAATCAAGGCTCTGCAGAGTGGGTACACTGTGTGAGGGAGGGATGGAGAGGTGTAGTTCACAGTCAGAGCTGTGACTCAGCTGGGAATAAACTGCATTTATCGGGATTGTAGGAAAATTTTGGGGTAGAAGGGACTTCAGGAGATACTTTGTAATTTTTAAAGGTATCTCTGTGTTTTAGGCAACTGGCTTTTCAGGTCATCTAAACCCTTTAGACATTAAGTTGTACTGAGAATCAGTGGGATGCAAGCTGTGAGATGCTTGAATTCATAGCAGTGAAAGGGATGTTGGTTCCTTACCCTCCTCTTCCTCCTTTTCCTCCTCTTCCTCCCATGGTATGTCAACCTGGCAGCCATCAGCACTGTGTGGGGTGAGGAGAAGGAGCTTCTATTGACCTGGTGTAGGTCCACGATGCAAGATGAGCCCTGCCTGATGACTAATTTCTTCTTGCTAGTGTGGCCAGGCTGCCCCAGAGCAGACATTGAAACAAGGGTTTCTTCATGTGGAGAAAGCAGAGGTTGTGCAGAAAGTGCTGGAGGAGATGTGCTGAGTCCTGGTTCAGCACCGAATCTGTGACAGCGGTGCTGCCTCCTCTGTTACATCCCATGCCCCAAATGTCATTGCAGTTTGATTTTCCTTTGCAGAAGGACTTTAGAAGAGTCAGTGGAACTCGGAAGGGCCTGACTTCCCAGTGTGGGTAGCAGCACCCCCCTGCCTCGTGGTGGTGCTGGCAAACCGCCCTGATATCCTCAGTTAGAGCCTGTGAGTTATTGCTGCTAATGCTAGGGCATGCCTTAATGACTATTTTCTCCATCTTTCATCTTAGTTCCTCTAACTCTCAAAGCTGAGAGCCAGCAAAGGGATTTTCAGTTGACCGTGTTTCTCCCAAGCATCCCAGTGAGTGGCAGTAGCACCAGCCCCTCCAGCAGGGTCTATCTTTTTTTTTGTTAAACATTTGGTGGCTCTTCTCACGAGAGGAGGACCTTGGCCCAAAATTACGGTCTCAGCCATTAAATTCTGCCTCCCTAAAATCCCCTTGCTCTTCCAGCTTGACTCCATGAACCAAATCCATTTGGACAGTAAGTAGATGAAGGCCATTAAAACCAAAGGCATTTGCAGCCATTTACACCAATTTTTTTTTCTCATTTTGCCCCTAAGGCATGTTTATCTTCTCAGTGCTGGTTATGTAGCTGCTCCCTTGGCGGTTGCTGCGTGACAGAGTGCTTCCAAGAAGAAACCTAAACCTGAGTGTCCCTAGTCACATAACTGCCTGTCAGACCTTCCCCTTCTCTCCTTTTAGTATCCTTGTGGTCATGGGTATCACAGGATGGCTGGGGTGGCCAGTCACGATGGGCCTCGTCCCTCAGCGTGACACACGGACAGCCCGTCCCTGTCTGTGGGACACAGAGGGTGCAGCAGTGACAGCTGCCAGCCACAGGGCACAGGCTGTGAACACACGAACCTGCTCCCACTGTGCTCACCTTCCTTTGCTTCCATAGTTAAAGCAGGGCAAACTTCGTGGGGACTCTCTGTCAGCATTCCAGTTGGGCTGCTCCTGTTTGCCTTTACAGAGATTGAAACTGAAACTTGCTTGGGACTTGGCTGAAGGGAGAGAGATTTAAACTGCAGTGAAAGAGTTGATGCAATATTTTCTTCCAGATTAAGTTGTTTAGATGAAGGTTAACTTTCAATTAGGCAAAGGTGAGTTTCCTAAAGAGCAAACCCATCCCTCAGCACATGCCATGGTAGCCCCAGAGCCACTGATGTGCCTTCCACTGATATGCAGTGGTGGTGGGCAGTGATGCCTGAGCTCGCCACCTGGCCTCTGGAAAACAAAGCATTGTGGCTGTGCTGGCATTGGAATTTGGGCTGGGAGCAGTGTGTCCTCGTGCAACGCCACCAGAGAAACATGGCTTTTGGGAGCAAATGCAAAAATATCTGCAGGTGGTGCTGACTGCTCTTTGCCATATGGATGCAGCAGCTCATCCTGCTGTGTAGTGCCTACATGCCAAAATGCTGGCATGAGGTGAACAGCAGATGGAGGGAATCACCTGGCTGTGGGGGAGTAATGCAGAGTGACAGGACCATGGCTGTGACTTGTAGTGAAACTTTTGACCTCTCCTTTCTGCAAAGCATGTTATGTCAGCCTTGTCTGCACTCAGAGCTGTATCATTTTAGCAGTCCTGCTGTGTCCTATGGGTCCATTTTTTACAGATATGGGCAAGGCAGTTACTTGCAGTACAGACACACTCCAGGGGAGGTTTCTTGTGTGGCACAGCCAAGCTGATTGTGCCACTGTCCTATGCCATTGCCCTTTCTCCTTCTTGCTGTCCTCCCATTCCCTCCCTTTGCCAGCTCTGAGGTTCTCTGGGCTGGACCTCCAGTTCAGCCCTGTTTGATATTCCTGGCATTTTTTGATGTGTTGGTGTGGTCATGGCTGCACACTGGTGAGACAGGAAAAGGGTTGCTTCTTTGCTTTGAGACCGACTAAGAAAATAACTTCAGCATAAGCACCAGTACCACTTGTCAGGGAGCTCTTCTACCTTTGCCTTCAAGGGTGAATAAAGGACAAGAGGGAATGGCCTCAGATCACACCAAGGGAGATTTATGTTGGATATTAAGAAAAACTTTGTGACCAAATGGGTTTTCAGGCATTGGAAACAAGGAAATGAAATAAACCCTTTGCCAGTCTCCTGTGAAGGTCATAAGAGTCCTGGGTAAAAATCACTGGAGAAGTGTTAACCTCTCCTCCCAGCATCCTCTGTCACTGAGCTACTCAAAGTCATGGATTAACTCCACCCATACAGGGTCAAGCTCTCCCTGGCACTACAGCACCATACCCTAAATCAGTCTCTGCCTTCTGCCAGTGGGTGACACACCCTGTTATCAGGGCTCTCTGCCCTGATAAAAACTAATGTGGTTGCAAGACATGACTGTGAAACCCCAGAATATGTCTTCAGAGAATGTATTTTTTTAAAAAGGTAAGTAGGAAGGAAAATGAAATGGAAATAATCTGCTGGGTGGCAAGAATTGGTTGTAGGTGCAGTTCTGATGTTTGAAAGGCTTGTCTTCAGAGCCCAGGATTGGTAATGGGGGAAAGACATGCTGCAGGTGGGTGTCAGGGAGATGTCTCCAAAGCAGTGCCCAAGGGACATTTTCCCCAGGAAAGCATCCTGAGCATTTCTGAAAGATGATTCAGCTCGTGACAGCTTTGTATTTCTGAAAACCAGAACAGACTCCAAACCCTGTGTAAAACCAGAGCTCTGCACTTGTTAAAAAGGAACATCTACTCTCATGTACAGTTTCCAACATCCTCCTTAGGCAAGAGGAATTATTTTAAAATGCTGTTGAAGAGCAAAACCAGAAGTCTGATTGCAAGTGGCATGTTGAGGATATCAATGTAAAGTTGAATCATCAAAGTGAGACTGAGATGCAGCCCTAATCCTTCTTCTTTTAATGTTTAAATATGTGTCATGTAGTCTGACATTATCATTAATAGTCTGACAGCATGTGAGCAGCCGTCTTCCTCAGGAGGTTTCAGAGTTTCAGTATGTGTTTCAAAATGTACAAGACATAAGAAAGAAAGGGAGAACTTTTCTTTTTGCAGTAAAAATTCCTTTGGGAGCACATTCTTTTATTGTGAAGTATTTAAATAACAACCAAAAAAAAAAAAAAAGAAAAAAAAAAAGAAAGGAAGAAAGCATAAGCTTGGCAGGCTGAAAGTTTTGTCCAGTCCTTAATCTGAGGATAAAAAAAAAAAAAAAAGGAAAAGAAAAAAAGAAGAAAAAATGTCTCTGGTTTTATAGTTCTATGAAAAATACATC
Organism: Cettia cetti; assembly: GCA_013401135.1. NCBI lineage: Eukaryota > Metazoa > Chordata > Aves > Passeriformes > Sylviidae > Cettia > Cettia cetti. The sequence goes on along the minus strand of VZUI01042501.1, from coordinate 13,009 downwards.
TTAAAAAGCAGCAATTTGAGAATATAGGCAGGCGAGGAGGGGAGAAGTGAGGAAAGGCTGCTGAAACACGTCTATTATTAGTGAAGAGAAGTGAAATTTCTCCAGCATTAGGAAAACCCTGTAGCATTTCTAAATACCCATAAAATGTACAGTGGGAGTTGTAAGAACCCATAAAGTTGGTGGTCTCTCATCAGTGGGTTTTTTTAAAGCTATTTGGAGACTTGGCAAATGTGCATGGGCAGGATTATGGGAGTCCTCTTGGATAATGTGAAACTGAGGAAGGATAGTGAAATGAGATAGGAAATGAGAATTATTCACACACAATGTAAATTGGAGTCATATCTGTCATTAACTTAAAATTGTATTTCTTTTTAAATGCTTATTTTTTACTTGACTCAGTCAATATGCATTTAAAGGAAAGAAGTGCTTATGACAGTCTGCAGCTTTATTTTATTGTCTTAGCATGAATGATGAGATTCCTCTCCTCTCCTCTCCTCTCCTCTCCTCTCCTCTCCTCTCCTCTCCCTGAAAAACATGTTTTGTCAGTGCATCTCAGCAAAGAGCAAGGGTGAGATGCTTTTGTTTCCTGTTCACATCTCCATGAGGAGGATGTTGCTGCTGTCCCATGGCTTTCCTGTCTGTCAGAAAGAAGTGCAATGATACCCAGAGGCAGAACAAATGAGACTTGTGAGAAGAGCAGTGCAGTTATGCCAAATGTAATGATCTTTGCAATGCAATACATAAAAGAACAGTGGAATCTATACTGTTTGAATTGTATAAATAAAACTGGACACATTTCAAAAACAGAAGTTACATTTTAAGCTGGGGACGTGATGCAGGAGTTGCTGTATGAATTTGTGTGGAAAGCTGGACTGAATAATCATACAGGATCCCTCTAGCCCTGCTATCACTGGATCCCCAGCAGGTATCTGACTTTCTGACACATCACTATACATCTTGGTGGGAGACACTGTGTCCTTGGCAGTCTTGCAAATCAGTTTGGATGCACTCTGCTGCAGGTGGAGAGGCTCAGTTTTATAAGGAAGCAATGTTGTTTAAAACTAAAAGAAACTGAAGTTCTCAGCCTAGCCCTAGTGGAAGTGCTACTGTACCCAAACCAGTGTCTCAGTGCCTCCCTCTGGCTGAGGCAGGGCAGGAGATGTGTCTCCAGTGACCTGTCAGAGGCTCAGCCACTCTGTGGCAGCTCAGACAGGGACCCTGGGGCCATCGAGGCCAAGGACAACTCACCCATGGACTTCAGCAAGAGCAGTGTTGGCTCCAAAATTGCTTGGGTGTGAGATATATGGGAGGTTGAATAGCTGGGTAAGGACCTGCAAAAACCTCAAATGCTTCTCCATCTGTGAGCCAATGCATTGATTTATGCACAGTTGCACTGGCAGCTGGTCTGGCTTCAGCTCGATCTGACCTCATGCTTCATTAAAACCAGTAAAAATTCTCCCATTTGTTTGCTTAGGACCTGTCTGAGGCTGGGAGGTTGTTCCTGTGGTCAGGAGAGGGGTTGTGTGTGGAGATGGACATGAGGTGTAGTCCCAGGTCTGCCAAAATCTCCTAGTGGGCTGTTCCCTGTAGTGTCCCTGGTCTCCTGGATCCTGGTGAGCAGCAGCAACGTGTCCTTCCTTGTCCCAGGGCTCCTCCTCACTGTACTCCCTGTCCCCTACAGCACCAAGAAGATGCCCAGTATCTACATCAGCTCAAACTTAGCTACCCCATGTGCATGCAGCATTCTTTAAGATTTTCTCTATTGAAGTTTCAGGTCCCCTGGAAAAAAAAAACAAAAACAAAACAAAACAACTAACCAACAAACCAACAAAAAAAAAAAAAACAAACCCCAAGAAAAAAGTGAAAAGGATGAGATCTGAAGATATGAAACTCTTTCACTTAATATTCTTTTGTTTCAGAAAAATGACAGTTGACCTTAAATAAGACATAGGTACAGGACTGAATCTCCTTTAGTTAAAACCTATAAATTTTGGATGGAGGTTTACTTTTGTGGGTGAGGGCAATGCAAACATTTATTTGCCAGATTTTTCAACGGTGGCTGTTGACTGTGGTCTGCAAGGTCCCAAGAATTCCCAGTGACTCTTAGTGGTTATGTAAAGAGTGTGCAATTAGAGGCATATTTATTCCAAAGTCTCTGCTCAGATTCTTCAGGTGTAAAATAGCTTTCAATGGTGAAAAGGGAAGAGTACCATCATTGACAGCTTCACTTACATGAGCTAATGTGCCCACATCTTCAGTGGGCTGTTCCCACCACGCTGGAGAAATTGAGATTTTGGGAAGGTAAAGGATGCTTAGAGACACTCCTCTTCAGGGTGGTCTTATCATGTGCTGAAGTTTATTGTTTTCTTCTATGAATCATTCATCAGAAAGGCTGAAGTTCTCAGCCTAGCCCTAGTGGAAGTGCTACTGTACCCAAACCAGTGTCTCAGTGCCTCCCTCTGGCTGAGGCAGGGCAGGAGATGTGTCTCCAGTGACCTGCCAGAGGCTCAGAGTATACCAATTTTGTGTTTTTCCCCAAAATGTCATGTAGCACTTTGTCCCTGGTTAGGTTTGAACTTTATGTTGGGATACATTTCTGTAGAGGTGTGGTAGTGAATAAAGACGTGGGGTCCAGGGTCATGCTGCTATGACTTACCTTGAAATAATAAAATAGAAAGATTCTAAGAAACTGGAAAGATAAAAAAGTAAGAAGCACATTGAATGCAGAGTGGTACTTCCTGTGGTACATCATTCCAACTCCTGGCAGTCAGCAGCTAAGGGATCTCCTGAGGCTGAGTTTGGATTACGGTGTTTAACAGCCCTGCTGGAGCTAGCCACCACTGTTTTAAGCCCATTTGTATTAATTTGTAAATTTTAATGCTCATGACAGTCCCATAACTCATTTGTGAGAGAAGTGTCCTTTTTTTCTGTTCTTAACTTTGTATCTCATAATTTCATTAGTTAATGTCTGTCTGGGCCTTGAAGTTTTGAGAAATGATGCACAATTATTTCCAGTTCACCTTCTCCATGCAAGTCATGACTTCACAGACCTCTCCCAGATCCCCTCTGCTGTTTCTTCTCCCAAGATGAAGGGTTTAGCCTTTTCTGGCTCTTTTGCCTGGAAACTGTTCCCTATCTCTGGTGTCTCGTTGCGCTTTCTTGCCTTTTGTAATTCTGCTCTATCCTGTGTGAGATTGGTGCATTGGAGCTATGTGCAAAAATTTGGGATATTGCTCTGAAGTCTTTTTCTACTCGTTTTTAATTTTTCTCTTTGTCTTTTTAGTTCCCATGGAGCACTAAGTTCTCATTTTTAGAAAACCATCCAGGGTAGCTCTTACCTTAAAATTTTTCATAGGTTCTCACATTTGTAAAGCCAAGAGAATGGCATCACTCACATCACCATTCCCTCAGTGACAGTCCCAAAAAACTCAGATTGTTTTTTAATGCCTCCTATATACACAACACTTGACTCTTCCCCATTACACCCAGCTCTCTGATGTCTCTAATGTTCTTTTTAAAAATGTTTATCAGTTTGCCTTATACAAAATCATGCTTGTCTCTATTCATCCCTTCTCTGGAAACTGCTTTTTCATTTTGCATCACATTTATTGCTTCTATTCTTTTGGCATAGGCTGATTTAAACAGCAGGCTGGCTCTGCACCATGGATAACCATTCAGCAATTTCCTCTTTGGATTTCCATAGAGCTCTTGAGTGAATGCTGTCTGTTCTTGCAGATTGTTCTTATTCATTTTATCAGTTTGTTTGAAAATCTTTTCTACTGACACTTCAGTTTGAGGTATCTCTTCAACTGTGTTCTCAAGGAGGAAAGGCTGCAGTGTGGGATGCATCCTCAGTATTTGACTTTGCTATCATGAGATAATGTGTCTTGAGTGCTCATCTATCACATATTGATCATCTATCAGTCTGAACAGCTGTCTGGAAAACTACTTGCTTTGAGGCAGCTTTTGTTATTAGCTTTCAGAGCTTTAGAAAATTGCTCTTCAGAAGGTTTTTTAATACATATATATTGACTTCTAACATTGGCTTACCTGTGTGCATGTTTCTTCCATATTCCCTTTCTCAAAGTGCTGTTTAAATAAAGTCTGTGAGTCCTGAAACCATTTGACTCCTTTCTTTTTCAGCTTCCTTTCAGTACAACTCTTCAGTTTTGTGTTACTGCCTGTCAGCATCCTGCAAGTAGAGAAAAAGCTCAATTACTTATAATATGAAAGATGTGACTGGTAACCAATACATCAGTTTAATGCAGGACTTGGGTTAGTACTAGTCAGTAAATGTCTTCCTACATTTAATATGATATAAAATATGGCCCCTGCCAAAATTCAAGGCAGTTCTGCAATACAGTTTCTCCACTTTGGCTTCCTAGCATGTTTCACAGCACATAAATGCATCCTCTGTGAGCATTATCAACTTTCTGACAGTTTGGCCTGTGAACTTCTCACTTCTATCCTGATCAGGGCTCTGCTGAACAGTGTACCAAAAAAATGCAGGGAAAGAGAAATTAGACTGAGGGTCTCAGCAAGGTGGCCAAGATTGGGCAGGGCTCAAAAGAAGTGAATGAGAACAAATGTGGTCAATGGATATGAACTTGAAGAATACAGTGGTCTGGATAAGCAAGATGATGGGCCAGAAAATTGGCCAAAATACATCTAGGAACTCTTTCAAGGAGAAAAAAAAAATTTAGCCTGGGATTAAGTTGAAGATTGGGAGGAGCAATGACACAGGGGAGGACCCAGGTCAAGGACAGATGGAAAGGGAATGAAGTCAGGGAGATGTGAATCAGAGATAGGAGAGGTCATGCCTCAGGAGCTACAATCACAACCCAGAAGGACGGTGAGGAGCACAAAACAATCAGAAAGACTCCTACCTAGAACAGTGACTGGTTGAGGCAAACCTGCAATCAGAACTTCAAGAAGACACCAGGTGCTTTTTTTTTGCTCCCTGGCTGCAGACCTCAAAACTAAGGCAGAAGTCAGCACTGGTATGGGAAATATGTTGAGATACAGCCAGAGAGGACCTGAGAGACAGTGACACAGAGCCTTCAGGTTCCATGGATAACTCTGAAAATGAGCTGTGAGTAGTCCCTCGCTGTACTTGCCTATGTTTGTGAAACATGTTGATATTTATTCATGGTATCAGTGGTGTCACCCAAAGCAAAAATAGCCACAGAGCTGGCACATATGAGTTTGAGCAATAGCTTATCAGTGATATTTCTGGGCTTCTCTAAATGTAATGAGACCAGCCTTTTCCTAGGTGTCCAGATGTTTTGTTGGAATGTGTTTGCTGCTGGTTGAGTGCTTGTTCAAAGGATGAACACCTTCCAGCAAAGATGTAGAAAGCAGTTGTCTAAATAAAGTCTTGCACTTTTAGACATGATCCAAAACTATCTTTCCATTGGTTTTCAGAAGCTTTTGGATTAAGCCTCATATGCAGATTTGCCAGTGCTCTCAGATGAAAAACAGTGAAGGATTTGAAGTGCCAGATGGCATTAAGTGGATCTTATTGGGTTTGGAGGTAACACAGAAACCCTAAACTGAGTGGACCCAGAAATTCTGGCTGCTGAAGTGTGATTCCCCATCTGTACTGAACATCAAGGTGGCTCAAATAAAGGTCAGGGACCCACATTACCGTTCTGTGCTCCACTGGTGGCTTATAAAATATTTTAGGATGCATTGAGTGGGCTGTATAGGAACAGACTGACTAGTTTAGCAGATGTCAGCACTAGAAGAATGTCTGCCATGATCTGGTGTCTTGTCCTTTGATAGCTGTTCAAAGAGCAGGCAGGAAATTGCACTGCTGAAAAATAAATTGGATATTAGCACACCAGAAAGAGCCGATAATGTTTCTCTTTGTGATACTGGGGCTGAGCTGATCAGAAAGCCAACCTCAGCTGCCCTGAAATGGGAGCCTAGAGAAATATGTGCTGTGGACCTGACTCCAGTTTTCATGTGAACATTTTTATTCCTGTGCTTTCCACCCACCTTTAAGCCGAGCCAAGCATGATGCAAAGTCAAAGAAGACATTGAGCTCTTTAATTTTCACATTCACCCTAACTTAAAACCATTCTCCTGATACTGATTGCTCCTAATGACATTCAGAGCCCCTGATAAATTCCTGAGATAGTAATTTGCTTTCAAATGCACAGATATATCATGAGAAGTATCAAACCTGGTCACAGTCAAGGTGGAAATGGGATGGGAGGAAAGCATAGAATCATTATGAGGGTCTATTATGAAGCTTACCTGGAAGGGAGGATAATAAAGATTTCTCTGTTTAAAGGTCCAGATGTCAGTGTTCCAACTGATATTTAAAATAGGTAATGTGCACTGCACAGAGCTGGGCAAAAGAGTATTTCCAGAGCTGCTCCAAAATATTTACCTCTCAAATGCTTTCTGTCAGAAAATGCCTTTGTGGATTAAGCAAAGTTTTTCCTTAAGAAGTGTCTGGTTTTGGCATGAAATTTCAGATGTTTACTGAAGTTTTATATCTAAAGGCAGAAAGTTTATTTTTAGCTGTCTCTATTTATTTTAATAAAAGTCAGAATTTTTGCCAGAGAAGAAAACTGAATTTTCAGACCAGCTGTAGTCCATTCACTCTTCCAGATGAAGAAGACCTTGAATAATGTAATTTTGAGGTGTCAAGCTCTGTGTGAACATTGCAAACTCTTAGTTGGGTCTTGACTGTCACAGGACTTCACTCCCTGTCATGGGAGAGACTGAAAGAAAACCAGACATGTACAAAGCCTCTACAAATAATTTTTGACAAGTTTCTAAAACTTGTCAGAGTCAAAATAATGTGTACCTGTTAAATGTATGACTGCCTTTAGTGTGAAATATTTTCACTCATGAAGGTTCTTGGAGAGGTTGGTTGAGTGACTCCTGTTCTTGATGCTGGAGACTTGATGGGTTTCCAAAATCTGCCTTGCTCTCCTGTCACAAGGTCTAGGTGCCTGCTGCTAGAGCCAATTCCCCCTCTTCAGTAGCAAATCCCATGAGGGGTGGATGAACCAGAATATTTGTTTTGCAAGGTAGATACTGCAAGAATTTGAGAGTATCTTTCTCTTTGGAGATAAGGATTTGTGCAAGTTACAAGGCCATGTGGTGTCTGTGGGGAAGGGGAAACCCAGTTCTGCAATGGAGAGAAGTGTTTTGCACGTCCTCATGTGATGGTGGATGTGTTATTTGGGACTGCTGAGTCACAAATCCTGGGGCAATTCAGGTTTTTAAGTTCCTTCAAGAGTAAATTGTGGGAGCTGAGCCTCCAGCCCTGAGCTTCACAGTTGAGATTTGCCTGAGAGAATGACTGCTCCTTTTCCCTGTCACCTCTGCTCCCTTCAGACACTGACAGCCCCACAGAGCTGCCCCCCATGGGGTCCCAACCAAGTGCTGATGCTTCCCCCGGTGCGCACAGCGTTGGGGTACGTGTCTCCAGGCATGGCACATTTGAAGTACTCAGAGTCATTGTTTGATCATTTGGTTCCACAAACAATCCTGCTCACTCTGCAGGAGGAATTATCCTGTTTTCCATCAGTTGATTTTGGATCTTCCCACTGCAAAACGATCCAAGCAGTGAAGAGCTTCTTAATCCCATTACTGCGGAGCCATTCTGAATAAACTGACCCATGGGGTAGAGGCTGTTGCTGCTGAAAGGCTCTGCATAAAAAGAAGAGGTTTAGTTTCTCCTGGGGTTGATGCACAGCCTCTGTTTTGCTGTTGAATTCCCCTGTGCCACGGAGGGACCCTGCTTTGTGCTCCTGCCCCAGAGGCTGAGAAGGCAGCACCTCTTGGCTCAGCGTTGTGCAATCCTCTTGGCCACTGACGTGTTGCATCTGCGGGGGGAGCTGCTAGAAGTGATGTGGGAAGCTCAAACCTGAACTCATCCTTCCCTGCTTGCCAGCATGAATCATTAAATCATTTGCTTTTGCAGGCTGTGGCCAACTGTAAGCACCCGTGGAAAGGGAGAATTCACTCTCCTTCTGCCTCTGCAGCCACATGGGGCCAGATCCTAGCCTGGTGCCAGTGGCTTAACACTAATGATATTCATTCTTTTCAAAACTAAGGAAAAAGTGGTTTTTGTTTGTTTATTTAGTTGTTTAGTTTTTTTATTCCTTCAAATATGGTCTCACCCAAAATTTCTTCAAGGTATTTTATAAATACCTTGGGAGGGGTCAAGAACATCTCTTGATGTGCCTGAGCATCTTTCCAGAGATTCCTTCCACCTGCCCACCCTGGCAAAAAAGTGTAAGAAGGACAGAAAGAACAAGAAGGAAGTACCTGCATAGAGCTGGAACTCCCCTTTCAATGCAGAGAATTTTTCCTCCCCGGTACCCAATGGTCTGCCAGGAAGTGTCCTGTGTCTGCCACTGCTGGCTATGGGTGAGCTAAAGCTGTCAGACCTGGTTTTGGTTTCTGTTGGGTGATCCTTCTGGCAGTAGGAAGAAAGAACTTGTTGAGAAGATGATTTTATTTAGATTCAACAACTTTCCTAAGCACAAGTTCCTTCAGAAAATCCAAAGATGGTGGCAAGCAATTGATTCTCTCATCTCATTTCCCATTTTTGGGTGGAAACAAAATGATTCTTTTTCTCTTAATTACTAGAGACAGCCTTCTTTAATGCCAGGTTCCAAAGGTGGAAAGATACAACAGTGACAAAACATAGGAATACTCCAGCAGGCTATGGACACCAAAATACAGAAAAATGGCTTGAGGTGTAGAATAACCACAACTGGCACATGACTTATGGATTACACCCGTCATATGATCAGCCCTTAGCTAGTTATAAATATATTAGAAGTATTAGTGAAACCATATGGGTTGCAACCAGTCCAAAACGTGGTGAGCCTGTGGCCTGAAATAAAGAGGGATGAAGCACAATGCTTTGGCATTAAAAATCATCTTCATGTGAGAACCAAAAACTGGTGAGGAAAAAGAGGAAAAGTCCCATAGCTGGTTGTGCTGTGTACATGATACTTGGGAAATCATTTTTCTGTGTCTCAAGGCACCAAAATATATTTCCTAAGAGTCTGCGGTCCATGTTGGATGTTTCATCCTGATGCTAATTAGCTCTGGTAGTTAGTCAGATTGCTCTTGTTTTGAGTGGGCAGTGAAAGAAGAGAGAAGGAAACATCACCCACTTCATGTTTCCTGCAAAGGGGCTGGACATGGCAGGACTTTTCCACTGAATGTGCCAGGATTGCTCGGGGCTGGTGCTCAGGTTGTTGTGGACGGAGTGATAAAATAGGTAAATACAGCTTTGTCCTTTAATGCCTCGTTCCCTGACCCCTTCAGATGCTATCCCCCATGTCTGAGAAGTTTTTAACCCCCAAATAGTCAGTGCCTGGTAGCAGCTCTTGCCATTGGGTACTAAACACACTTCACATTTCATGTCAGTGGTCCCAGCGTTAGCTTTTCTCCCAGAAATTTGTTCTGGCCTTATCTTTGCTTGGAGGATCCCAAACATTCAGCAATTGCATCAGGACAACCTTTAGAGCCGCATCAGCTCCAGGGGCTGGGCCGGGATCACCAGGAGCACCGGGTAGATCCGGGGTGACAGCGGTGGAGCCGGGCTGGCCGCACACCTCAAATCCCGACGAGGAGCAAAGCACTAGGTGCATTAGCCTCTGCATGGCGGCTGCACAGAGCCCCGGGGTTATTTATCAGCGGGGAGGCTGGCTCATCAGAGCCCCGGGGTTATTTATCAGCGGGGAGGCTGGTTTATCCCGCTGCTTTATCCCGTGCCCCGGCGGACAGCGGCCTGCTGTCAATAGCCGGGCGGCCCGGGGTCGCGCAGGTGCACCGCCAGCCCTGTGACAGCCCGCAGCCCGCGCAGCTGACAAAATATGCTCGGCATCTGGCAGCGTCCTCGTGTCTGGGCCTCCAGGCTGGCATGTCAGCCCCGAGCAGCCGGTGCCTCCAGTGCGGCCGGGGCTGGATCCTTACACAAACACACCGGGGCGGCGGGAGGGGAGCGGTGCCAGGGACGGATTTGGCCCTGCCGTGCAAAGCAGCTCTCGGTCGTGCTTCCAGCCCTGTTTGTGAGGTCCTCATGAACCTCGCCTGTGCCTGCCCCTCGCCTGCTTCCCCCAGCCGAACGTGAGCCACACACCTGGTCCTCTAGAGATGCCGAGCTCCCCGGCTGGTCCCCAGGCAGGTCCCTCTTCCTGCTCTTGTCCCTCTGCAGTCCTACTGAGAGGCTCATGGAGGTGCTGGGCCTTGCAGGCTTGGTGAGAACTGGTTGCATCCGTCCTGCCCGAGCCACCATGGGGAAATTACCTGGCAACTTCTCCTCGTCCCCCATTGCGAGGTCGAGCTGCTGGGTTAGGTGACTTCAGGCTGCGGCCTTGCCTTGGTGGGTTGTTGAGGGCTGTACACATTTGCAGCAATACATGGATACAAATGACTAATAATAGGAAAGTATGTGCTGGGTCTATGTCCGCTCCTTTCCGTCCCAAAAAGGAATGGGCTCTCTCCAAGAGCCCTAACCTTGTCTTGAAGGCCAGGTCAACATGCTTTGCTGATGAGGTGGCCTGAATTTCATCTCCCTCATATCACTTTTGGTTCTTGGCAGACATGAGAGTCCGTTGCTTATAATACAACTTACCTCTTTAAAAGGGCTGTTCATCTGAAAGGCCTTTAGAAAGAAGCCAAGAAAATAATTTCCATCTTCCAGATGGGGAAACTGAGGTGTGGGAAACAAAACCGATTTCCCCAAGTTACACAGCAGCACTGAGGCAGAAGCAAAAATGGCTCAGTCTTGCCCATCCCTGTTGGCCACCCTGGCTTGGCCAACCAAGAACCCTGGCTGCTTGATCTGCAGCCATGGAACACAGGGTTGGGTGGCAGAACTCACTGTGACATTTTTCCTTTGTGCTGATCGAGTGAGTCCCCACTTTCCTTCCTCACTGCCCATCAGTGCTCCCTTGGACCACACTGAAAGTGTTCCTGGGAAGAAGGAGGCACTTGCAGGCAATAAAATGTTGAGGTTTATTAGACAACTACAGCATCTGGAGCAGTTGTATGGGCTGGACACAGTGGTGTGATACTTTTTACAAGGATTAATCATGTGGAAAAGGAGATGGTGAATTTTTTTTTTCCCCAAAACATTGTCAGGAACTTGGATATTTTGTTAAATAATGGTTAAAGATACTTTAAGGTAAAATCAAATAGTTATCGCTGTTTTGCTGTGCATAAACCTTGTGTGAGACAGTCTCTTTCTTGAGACTTAAAAAAAATCACAGTAAGGAAATGAAAAAGTTACAGTATTCATTTTACAGTAGCAGGATGTGGGGAAGGGGGATTCTTCTCAAGATCAGACAAGAAACTGGTGACTGAACTGGGAGTGCAATCCATTTGAAATAAATCCTTGGTCCAGTGATCTATTGACAAGTTCTTGTTCAAAGTATGAATCTTAGTAAGATGAAAATGGATGCAGAAAAGGAGAGTGATGGAGACGTTGAATGCTGAGGGTGTTTTAGTTCATTCTCCCGCATAGATCAAGAGTTAAAACCAGGATGAAAACATAAAAAGAAAGGTGTTAATGGAGAGACAAGAGTGATCAAGCTAAAACCATCTTTGCTGGACCAATGACTCTGGAAACCAAAAGTGGGGGCCAAAAAGCTGTATTTCAAGTGGGCATTGTGTTCTGACTGACGCTGCAGTTCAAAGCCTGATGGTCTTTGGATTTGGGTGGGCTGGTGGCTGTGCCACTGGGCACCATGGCACAACAGTGCAGGGGCAGCTGCCAGGTCAGGAGACATCGACAGAAGAGCACAGGTACAGACCCTGCTAAAGAGAGCCCTCAGGGATCCCTTCATAGCTGTGGTTTACCTACAAACATCTACACTTTCTCTCTGACTTTTTCATGGATTGATAAAGTTTGTCTTTGCAGTAGTTCACCTCTCCTCCTTCTGCAGTGTCAATCTCCTGGGTGGCTTTTTCCTGAGGAGTGGTGAAACTGTGGTGGAAATTGGGTGGGTGTGGTGGTGGTGTTTAACTGTGAAAATGCTTCAGAGAGGGACTGAACCCTGCAAGTTTGGAGTCTCAGGTAAAACTTGGTCTTTGGGTTTGCTTTCACAAGAGGTGCCCTCCCTCTCACACATTGGGTTTTATTCATATGGATGGAGAAGGCAACAACGAGGGCAATTTTACTGCTCCTTTTCACCTCTGGAGAGCTGCCACGGTCGACATCAGCCCGTCATGTGCTGGTGACTGCGCTGCATTCATCTGCTGGCTGAACACTGATTTCCCCTGTTAGCAAGAAAGGCAGATCCCTGATGCTGCTGCCTGCTGCAAGTTAGGCCACCACCTCATTTAGAGCCTCTCCTGCTGGGACACTTTTCCTCCCTGGCTTATTTGGGGTCTGTGTGCAGCCTGGCACTCTGCACAAATGATATAGCAATGAAAATCTACAGATGTGCAGACGAAAATGCCTGTTGGGTCTTTCCCTCCTCCTGTGTTGTGGGGAGTTAATGGACATTGTTCATTAGGGGAAATTTTTCTTTTTGTCTTTTACCTAATTTCTCCACTCTCATAAAACATATTGACCTTGAAAAAAATCCTACCGCTTCCCGAAAATATAAACAAAAGTCTCTTCTGTAGTGTTTGGTACTTGTTACTGGAGGAAAAAATATTCTGGTTTGCTGGAGGGTATTTTTTGAGGCGCTGCACTCCCATCTTCCTGCCCCATCCTCTCCCTGGGGCTGCCCACTGCCCTGGCAATGTGCTACATCTGCTGCTTGTGCGTGGAGGCAGCAGCAGGCAGGATTCAGCCTCATCCATCCCACCGCAGCCACTTCTGCCAGATGTCACCGCTGTGCAGCCGAGCAGACCCACGGGGGTATTCCTGCACGAACGTGCCTTTCAGAAATACCATTCTCCTGCTCCCCAGCCTCAAAACTGCTGGGGCTCTGTTTGCCGAGGGAAAAAAAAAAAAAAAAAAAAAAAAAAAAAAAAAAAAAAAAAAAAAAAAAAAAAAAAAAAAAAAAAAAAAAAA
>VZUI01042498.1:0-63493 GCA_013401135.1 Cettia cetti | reverse complement strand
GCCCTGGGTCCCCTCATGTGGATCATGGATAAAGGTCTGAAACAGAAGTGGTGCCAGCCCTGAGCCCTGGGGAACACCAGTGGATGTAATTCCATTCACCAGCAGCCTCTGGGCCCGGCCATCCCAACAGTTTTCTCCCCATCCAACAGAGCACCCGGCCAAGCCATGAGCAGGCAGTTTCTGCAGGAGATGCTGTGGGAAATGGTCAAAGGCTTTGCTGAAGTCAGGTAGGCACAGCCAGAGCCTTTGACTCATCCACTGAGTGAGGTCATCTTATCATAGAAAAGGAGATCAGGTGAGTGAAGCAGGACCTGCCTGTCACAAACCTGTGCTGGCTGGGCCTGATCCCCTGGTTGTCCTGCACCTGCCCTGTGGTGGCACTCAGGAGGATCTGCTCCCTCACCTTCCCTGGCACCAAGGTCAGACTGACAGACCTGCAGTTACCTGGATCTTTTTTCTGGATTTTCTTGTAGATGGGCATCACGTATTCTGTCCAGTCAGCTAGCATCTCTGTCATACCCAGTGCAACCCAGGTCTATATATCACTCAAATATGAAAATCTTTTCATGAAGGATATTAAAATACACCTTAAGAGTACTTGAAACTTTGAGTTCATGTTCCTCACATTTTCCTTCTATACCTTCAGATGTTCAGTGCTGACTCTCTTGCAGCTTTTTATAGCTAAACAACTTAAGTATCCTGCCAGGTTATTTGCTTTCAAGGTTTCTATTATATGGATTACAGTCTGAAGACTAGAGTTCTTTGGGAAAAAGTACATTCAGAATACTGTGGTTACTGGTTTATTGCAATAGTTAACCTCAAAATCATGTACCCTTTTCTGCTGGGAACAATAACAAGTAACTACTCAGTAGCCTTTATTATTACTAACGGAATTATAGCCTAATATCTTAGCAGTAGTTTAATTCACTGTATACACTAATGGCTACCCATGCCTTCACTTTTTTTTTTAATTAAAAATAATTCTTGCATTACATGATATTTTCAATCTGTGATGAAGGCAACTGTATTTGTACTTCTTTTTTTGATTTTAACTTCTATTATCAACTCTTCATCTTGAACTATTAAAGATAGGCCTGGAAAGAAAACCAAGTTCTGATTGTAGTGCACAAAGGGTTTCTACCACTACCTTCTCAAGTCAATTTGAAAATTATTGGAGTACTGGTATCAAGTGTAGCATTAAGAGAATTTAATCAGTTTATAATACTTGTTTCCTTGAATAGACTTCAGTACATAAAAACTTTTCAGTGGTGGGAAATTAATTTCAACAGAAAATATCTGAAAACAGGCAAAGAAAATTGCTGTAATACTTGAATTCTCTATCTTCAGTATCATATGAGGTGATGATGTATCAGGACCTGTATTTGTTAAAATTGACTGTCCAAAAGCCAGTGCAGAGAAGGAACTGCATCGTCTGCTGTGGTGTCCTTAAAGCTCTATTCTGATTAGTCTAGAAGAATTGTTGATTTGTAAGCTTTAGAGAAGCACGCACATCCTTTCTTTCATTGAGTAGAGAGGATAATAGAGAAAGATGTCACTCTTTATCATAGACATCAGTAATTATTCTGGTTCATTGTACAAACCTAGAAATATACAGAAAGTGTGAAAGATTTATTTCTCCTACATGTCATATTTAAGGTTTTCATTCTAATAAGCCCTTGTAGAGCTGTATGCTTTTAGGTGATTTATGGTTATTCCTGCTACTCCTGAGTATTTCTCTTGAACTAAGCAACCTTGTGGGAAAATTGTTTTATTTCATGTTAAATTGATTTCAGAAAACACCCTACAGTTGGGATAAATTAAACAATGCCTAAAGGCCTATTGAAATCAATGGATCTCCAAAATACAGGGACATAACTGTATGTGTTCAAATGTAGTCTTAAATTGGGGGCTCTAGTTACCCTAATTTCTTGGTTGAGGTTGCTACTTCATAATAATTACTGGCCTTCTGTCACAGGGGTTGAGAATCTGCAAGTCCAGCTCCTGCTGAAGCCCATAGAGCATGTGATTTAACAGACAGATTTAACAATGGTTAAAACCTCCAAATAAAACATTTTTAGGTCCTACAAAAATAAAAACATGTGGGTTTGGTACCTGACTGTGGTAAATGAAGTGTATTTGTAATTACTCTCTCAAAGCATCATCGTTTTTCTAGTGCAAATCTGTTTTGTGACTTAGTTCATGGTGCCTTCCACACCACACAAACATTCATTCTGTAACTGTTGGAGCTGAACTTTTGCTGTTTAGGAATATGAAACATTTGCATTTATATATGAAATTTTATTAAAACTATCTTTGAAAGTAAAATGGCTTCTCACCTAGCAGGGAGAACATTATGCTGTGTGAATGTGGAAGGAGGAGGTATATTTCAATTTAAGAAGAGCTGTTTGTGCAGTATGGTACAATGAGGAAGGTTAGCAGGAGCTGGGGTTTTCTGCTAGGATTAGGGATATACCAGATGGTTACTGCAAGTTTGTTTCATAAACACAGAAGTGTTCCAGTAGTCTATAATTAACTTAACCTTTTCAGAGTATGTCCATATTTATGGAAATACACAAGGGGTCCAAAACATCGTTGTTTTCTCATGGCTGTGTTGCTGCTGTTACTACTTACTTTATTTTTGTTCAATTCAAGTGTATAACAATTGGCATAAGTTCTTCTTGGTAAAGAAAGATGTTTCCAGGCAAAAAAAAAAAAAAAGTTGTTATACTTAGTTTAATTTTTTTGGTTTTGTTTTTATAAATACAAAGAAATTTAACCTAAATACTACTTATTCTCTGAAAAAAAACAGAGGGCTTTTCTTGCTTCTGTTGAAGCACCAGTAATTTTAAACTTCACTCTAAAAATAGTCCTTAATCTCTCTTCTAAATGCTATACAGACATTAATTTTCTCCTCTTGAGACATTATGGAGGTAGGCTTACTTTACGAAGGAAAGTATTGTACAATATCATTTGCTTAACCCTAGATATGAAATCATTGGAATAGCTCTGGTACTAGAACCCAGAAATGTAACAGTGATCTTGGTTATTACAAGATCACACTGTCTCAAGAGCAGATCCTGCTAGGTTAAAGTGAAACTGTAAGTATGGATGAATCCTCTGTTTATAATTATTGTAGTGTAGCACAGTGTTCCTTTTGGTTTTTTAATTACTGTATGTTTTCTTCCCAAAAGCTGATAATATATATGTATCAATGTCCAATAAATTCTCATTAAATGTTGAAGATTAGTTTCGAATCACTGATGAGCAATACTTTTCTCCTCAAACATGCTTTTCTTCTCAGAATATTTTTGAAGTGTTTTCTCAAGATAATGTAGTCTGTGTATATGTGCTTTTGAGGAATTCAGCTTGGTGCAGATGTATTGAAAAATATTTTTAAATAAATGTAAATTTTTTATATTTGGTCTAAATAAAAGTTACGTACTTTTGTCTGACTTGATGCTTTTTTTGTTTTAAATCACTTGACAGAATTCATTGACAAGAAGTGCACCCCTTGCCAATGATTCCCAAGCACGCAGTGGTGCCCGCTTTCATACGTCTTACGACAAAAGATATATCATCAAAACTATAACAAGTGAAGATGTAGCAGAAATGCACAACATACTGAAGAAGTATCATCAGGTAATAAATGAACTCTACCAGGGTGTGGGATGTCTTCTTAATTATTATAATGCAAATCTTTTTTAGAGTCTTAAAAGTTTTAAATTATGGGAAAAGAGTCACTTCAGACTATTTCCTGTTTGCATCAGCAATTTACTCTGTCTGTAATTCACAAGGATGGACTTTTCTAAACATCTGCACCAGTGTTTCATTAAAAGATATGCCTACATGTTAGAGGTAACTTGGAGGCTCTAAGGTCCTTTGCCTTACTAAAAAGATGGTCTTTCTTTTGGCAAGTGGACTCCCAGGCTTGAAGGTATTTTATTCTGGGCTTGCTTGGAGATGTCTGTGTACATGTGTATGAATGCTGCAGATGACCTTCTCTTTCTGATCTGGTCAGTAAATGGTCTGTGTTTCACAACAGATTTCAAAGATTTGAAGTTGTATTATATAAGAAATTAAAAATTGGGTATGATTAATGTAAAAATCCTACTACTAAAAAAATTTGGGTTGATAATGTGAGTTTTCATATAGAATAGGAAAGTTAAAAGTGAACAGTGGAGATCCCTCAAATTAGCCTTGAAAGCTGCCATACAGTGCTGGTACATAGTTTGTGTGGCTGGCACAGAGGGGAGCAGAACCTGAGAATTACAAAAAGCCTTAATAAAATTATTGCTAGTTTTCTTAGCCCTACAGCTGTTTGAATAAGTTTTAAAGCTGCAGAAGTCAGAAAAGCCTCTAAAAAATCACGTAAAATATGCTGCACAATAGGAAGGGGGTTTTGTCCATCTTTCCATCTTCCTGCTCCTTTCTGTGGCTTGAAATTCCTGGTAAATACTTAAAGACATTTGGGGTTGGGCCTTTTTATTGTTGTTTAGGGGGGTTTTTTTGTTTGGTTGGTTTTTTTGTTGTGCAATATTCTTGTTTGTAGTAGCTTTTTTTTTAAAATACATCACTTTCATAAAACCAGTTTTAACTTCCGAGGTGGGAGGCCAAAGCATTCTTTCAGGGTACTTGCAACTGAAGGTATTGCCAGCTATCTGTGTAAATCTCAAAGGGAGATCTCTCAAGGTCTTCCCAGTCCAGAGTAACTTGGGAAGACTTCAGGGTGTTAGATGTGAACTCTTTTCTCTCTTCCTCTGGTGTTCCTCTGTTTAAATAACATGCAGGGCCATCGTGTGTTTTGTTTTGATGTGAATAAATATTACTACCAGAAATAGTCTTAAGACATCTCCTAATGACAGTTTTACCAAAGAAAATTTTAAACCTAATGTAAATCTAATTGTATTTTGGGGTTAATTTTATGTGAGTTTTCAAACTTACGGTTTTAGTTGTGATCTGAAAGGGTTTGATCTCTGGAGCTGTACAGCAGAATTAAAGTTTTAGTCTGTTTTATATTTGGCATCAGAAGCTAGTATTAGTGATACAGATTTTGAGACTTAATCCAGCTGAAAAGTCTTTTTGCTTTTCAAAACAGTAATCTTCCAAGAGTATCAATGAAGACAGTGCTAACATGAATGAATTTAATAATTTGGAATCTTTTTCATTAATGCCTCCCAACATCAGGGTTCATATTAGGCTAGGTTACAAGGAATAATGAACTGAAATTTATCTCTATCAGGCACCTAATTTCACTTTATACTGGAAAATCTTTCATATATAATAGTTCTCATTGGTGTCTTTAAGAGATTCATAAAGATACAACTTGTATTTCTTTTTGCCTCAGAACTTGAAAGCACTATACAAAACTCTAAATACAGAAGCACTCAAGTACAGAGACAGTTTCATAATTGGATTTTTTTAAATTTAAATAATTTCATTTCAGTATTATCAGCAATGTACTGAACAAGATCTGAATTAAGTCCACTGGCTCTAGTGACAGCTGACACAGTGCCCTCTGTGCTGCTGCTGGAAATTGAATGCTTGGGATCCCTAGGTACAGCAGCTTGTCCTCCCATTTCTCTAGATGTTTTTCAGGCATGCAATGCTTATCTTCACTTGCTTTTAAAGTCTAGTAAACCCATTGCCCTAGTGGAAGGGTATTAATAATTCCCTTGACCAAATGGTCCCACACAGATTGGCCTTCTGCTAGCAAACAGTGCAATGCCAAACGCCATCCACTGGCACTTAAGCTCATTAATGGTCCCTACTGTTGTTTTGATTTGGGCCAGCTTACTGTCTCCCAAATAATTCTGGGCAAGAATAAAGGTGTTAATTAAGATGAGTTAATATTACTACTTAGTGGTTTGAGTATAAGCATCCTTTTTTTAAGAGGCGAGCTTAATAACTTACATATGAGTTATTCATTCCAGCTGGAACTGATGCCTGAGGACAGTCCAAGGCTTGTTATTTCACTGGTATGGATGTAGCTTTATGGTTCTGTAGGATGGCACAGTTGCAGTAGTACCAGACTTCTCAGATGCTGCCCTGGTACTCCCGTAGAAATCTTTGTCAATAAAACAAGTTCTCATAAGTTAAGTTTTATTTTGGCGTACTCTCTTCTGACAATAGAGGAATTGTCAAGTTCCCACTATTGCTTTCCATACCTTACTGTCCTTTCTTCACTGTTAATAATCGTACACTTTGTCAAATATGGGATTTTTAGGGAGAAGTCTACTTGTTAGCTCTTCTCCAGTTTCAGTTCACTGATTGTCAGCAGCACTCACCATATATGTGAAAATTCCTGGCCAAGCTGTGTTTCACAGCCTGAGTGTGATTGGGAATGGTTTGGAACTCCTGGTGGCATGCCCCTGCAACATACCCTGTGCCAGTCTCTTCTGAGTGCAGAGCTGCATTTGAAAGGTTCAGCCTTCTGAGAAAGGGAGTGTGCAGACCCAATTAGGTAGTGCAGGGATCATCCTGGAAAGGACAGCCTTTTTCAGGTGCATCAAGTCTAGGGAGGTGATTCATGTGAATTTTAAGCTTTTTCTCCCTTGTTCCTCTAAAAGAGCTGAAGTTAGATCATCTGTCCATTAAGAACAGTGTCTTGTAAACCATTATCTTGCACCCTCTTTCAAGTGCCCAAGAAGGCAGTAATTATCTTCCATTACTTCTGGCATAAAATATGAGTGAAATTCATGCCGTTTGTGACAGACGATCTCTTTCAGGTTTTGTTTTTCCCCTCTGTAAATTCATTCCAGGTTCCTTCCCAGTTTGAAACTCTGAATGAGTTTCATTTAAACCATAATATTACTCACCTGTTTCCTTATTAAGGCTGATAGCACAAGCCTGATAGAATCATTGTAGACCTTGAAAGCACCTCTGTCCTTGCTTAGGGACCAAACAAGCCTTATCAAATATTTTCCAAGACTGCTTGAACTGCCTAACAACAAATACCAGAGGAGACATCTATCTTGAAACAAAGAATGCTGGAGAGAGAACTATCATAAGGCAGAAGTGTGAGACTCAATGTGTCCTTCATTCACCAAAACAGTTTTCATCCTGGCATTTGCAAAAAAGCCATTGTTTTCTTTGCACCTTTCTGAACTGGGAGTTTATGTGGTTGGCAGAGAAATATAGCACAGCAGCTTTTCCCATGAACCTCCAAAATCTAACTCCAAGTATTAGTTATTTTTTTGGGAAGTCACCAAAGGGTTAGATAGAGACATGTACACTGCCACTGGCAAGTAGAGATTAAAGTTATTTTATCAGTAGCTGCACATCGTGGAAATGTTTAGTTCACAAGCCTGTGCAGTTCTGTTAGTCCTTCTTCTCTCCATCTGAAGGTGTAATAACCTGTCTGTTCTTTGGAGCTAAGAGGAACTGAGGTTGTAATTACACAGTCTGTGTATATATAGGAGTTTACAAAAGGAGCAGGAATAGTTCATAGCCTGTAGACACTTGTAAGTTCAAAAATCCCAAATCGAGATTGGTGTTTTTAAATCATCAAAGATGATGTGATCAAAGATAAATTCTGAGCCCAGGGCTACATGCTAGAAATGTGTAAATAAGTGAAAGTGAACTGGGCTTGAAGGAGTGTCAGGAGAAGTTATAGAAACAGCATATATATGTATATATAGTGATTCCAACTTAAAATTGTTGAACTGTAAATAAGTCTTGACAATTGTAAATTATACTTGCGATCCAAAACAATGAATTTTCAAAAATCATGAGTTTCCAAAATCATTTACCCTGTCTGATGCCTTTTTTTTTAGTGGCAGTCAGGCCCACAACCTCAGACAGATGGTGAACACTTCAGTCTAAACACTGACACTTTCTGTCAACTCATCAGATGAGTCTGACACTTTTAGTATTGAATAGAAACACTAGAGATAATTATTTTCTTTTCCAAATTTTAAAGGAAAAAAAAAAACACTGAGCAAAACAAGCCATTAAGCAAACAGAGGAATAGTACCTTTCTCCATGTTTAAAGCAGCAAAATATCCTGTGCTTTATGACTAGACTATTAAAGGCCATCATGCATGGATCAGCCTTCTATCTACATTTGAAAGACAAAATGGCCTAGAGGTAGGTTTTGAAGTGTTGTGGTAAATACATTTTTGACATGCTAGGTTCTTACACTGTGACTCTCCATTCTAGCCAGTTTTAAACTACAGTAACAGTTTTTGGTACATAGTTGGAAATGCTGCTTTTAGTCACATTTATTGATAATTTGCAGTTTAGACTTCTTGTATTATTGGTATATTGTCAGTTATGAGTAGAACTCTTCTCACCACTCTTCAGTGCTACTCAGCTAAATGTCATTTACTTACCAAATGCAGTAGAACCATTGATATGCTCAAATGGGTCAGATTTTCAAGTATTAGGGAAACTACTACTCTACCAGAAAAATGGAGTTAAAACCTATTGCTGCGTTTGGCATTGTTAAGGGGGAGTTCAGCATAGTCATCTGTGATAAGTGTGTTGTCCAAATTTCACCCTGTGTTTAAGGAATGGGTAATACCCTGCTTCCTCCTAAGGGAAAACTTTCTATTTCATCATATATTCAAGTTATGCTTATGTATTTCTTTTGTATATATTGTCCTGTGCAAAAAATTTTTAGTTTATATAAAATATGTATTGTGGCTATTACTGTATTTTGTAGATAATTTCTAAAGTACAGATGTTATTTTCAAGGGCAGAAGTCAGTAACTGATGAGAAAAATTCTGAAAGCAGATTTCATAGTATCTGAAATGTCAGAATCAAGACATCCTGCCCTTTCCAGTGACATTAACTTGCTTTAAATCTTAAATTGGTGGAAAAGAGGAGTCGTTTTCTCTTTGAGATGATGGGCAGAATAGAATTTTGTAAAAATAAATGAAAGCAGTTTTAGTGTCCTGGATAAACCAGCAGCTTTTAAACACTTTTCCATTAAAATAACTTCAAAATGGATGACTTACTCCTCATTGCTGACACCTAAGTAACTTTAGTAAAGAAAAGAGAAGCCATCTCAAAGCAGGTGAACAGGAGAGAATTGTTAGCATAGAAACCTTCCAGCATAAAGCTCCTCAGGAGTGCAGGTCCCCTTTAGGTTTTCGGTAGGCAGCTGTCCCTGTTGATGCAGTTCCCTTCCCTAGGCAGGTAATTGTATGCAGAAGTGACACCTATTGCGCTGCCTGTCTCCCTGGCAACCAGCAGAAGTAGTGAATAGTGGGAAAGGAGAGGGACTGCCCATTTAGCAGAGGCAGCAAACAGTGGAGTGAAGGGGAGGTGAATGGGAAGAAAGGAAAGAATAGAATGGGCAAAAAAGGGGAAATTACAGACATAAATAGACAGAAATAGAGGACAAAACAAAAGCAGAAAAATATGACCTTAGCTGCAGGAGGGGGAAAAAATATGAAAGAAACAGGAAAGCAAATTAAAGGAGGGGAAAATTTAGGCAATGAGGTGAAAACAGGAGAAATTGCACCAATAACAGAGTTCAGAGCTACACAGGAATCAAGAAATACCAGCAGATTGTTACCTGGAACACAGGACAAAAATTTAGCTCATCAATATATAAATACTGAAGTAAAGAAACATAGTAGGCCAAAAACAATTTTGTCCAAGACTTGATGACAACGTAGGCTGGAGACTCTCCCAGAAAAGAAAGTGGGGACTTGGTGCCTAGGAATTTGCACTGGCATGGATGGGCTGTCAAGCTGGAAGGTTGCTGAAGCAGAGCTATGTTAAAGTTTGTATTATCCTCCCTCCACATCAGTACCTGCACAGGTTATTGATGGCTTCCTCCCAACCCCCATTTCTGTTTTTGCTGCATGAGTTGCGTTCATATTTATCACAAGAAAGGAAAAAGGTAAAAAGGCAAAGCAAGGCAGTATAATGTAATGTTATTTAAACTCAAACGTGAATAAAGAAGGATATAATGGTGACCCTGACTCTGTATGTCCTGAAATAGTAAGAGGTGACGATTTCTGGGAGGTTTGCAAAGAAATGCAGTTGAAAAAAGCCTTTCAGCAGTTCCATGTGAGAATCAAGAGAGAGCACAGAACCCAGTGTCTGCCCTGTGCTAAGATAACCAACTTGTAAAGCAGCTTTGATCTGAAAAAACAGGAGAAGCAGAAAAAGGAGACATGAGAATGTATTCTCATCCAAACAGTCTGTGTTTCACCTGCCTCCAAGAGGCTCACTCTTCCCATAGATGAGGTGATGCTATAAATGGGAATCTCACTAGTATGGTTGTCAGATGGAATTGCAAAGGGACCACACGGACTAGAACTATAACCAAAAAAACCACATTGAAAGTCTTCCCTTGCAACATTTTGTAGGTAAAGAACTGCACAAAATGGCAGAATGGTCTTGGCTACGCTGGCTCTTTTGGGTCCTGGGTTTCACCAGCAGGTGTTTTCTATATATTTATTGGTTGTTTATATATATATAAAGTATTGATGTTGTGCACAGCACTTTTCAGAAGACATCAGTCCACACAGTGAGTCAATGTCGCAATATGAAGTATGGTGTTCCTGGTAACAGATCTGCAGCCTAGATAATCACTTGTGGTGGTAACATTGAGATTACACTGCACTTAGAAGTAAAAATAACTGGCCATGTTTGAACAATCTGAAGTGTAAGGCTGTGAATCACAAGGCTTGTATATAAAAACCTGTATATTTATCAATCGCTTCTTTAAATGAAATTACTTTCTTACATGGCTTATTTGAAGAAAATAACTTTATATGCCTTGAAAATATGTAACTTTCTAGTGTGTGCTGTTTGGCTAATTAATCCTTGCAATGTGTCACATAAGTACCCAATGCACAATATTCTGTATAATTATTAGGGTACAGGAAAATGGCAGTAAGTGGAATATTTATAACACTGAACAAGTTCTCAATCTTTTTTGGGGGGGAATGAATCCACATGCCAGTGCTTGTGCACAAAATACACAGGTGAAGGATAGTTCTGATTGCAGACAAGAGGATATAAAAGAAAAAGTTGAACACGAAAATTACTATCAATATCTGGTCCTACACAATGTCCAAAATGGTTTTAAATAATTATGTAACTTGCTATTCAGTTTAATGGAAGTATCCTGGTGAATGTATAGACTTGTCACATAATTGTGCTTGAATTATCAAATGCTTACCTTAATCACGATACCAAAATTTGTGAAAATAACATATTAAGGGGGAACAGAGAATGAGCATGTTGTGTATTTTTGAATAAACGTTTCCAAAATAGGGCTGTGAGAAATAGGAATGCTGACTTTTCACATATAATGAAGATAGATATAATTCAAGATTTAATCTGCACCTTTGTCAAATCATTCCACAGATGATCTCCAAGTGGAGAAGGAAAAATGGTAGAAACAGAAATTTTACTGTGTTTTTCCAAAAAGATCCAAAAGTAGTATAACTTCTTTACCAATAAATGGTATGCAATTATCTTTTTATGTCTCTGATACCTTACTCGCATTGCCATAGGGAAGCAAGAAGCTAATTAGATAGATGAAGTTGTATTCTTACTAAGGAATCTTGAAGCTGTAGTTATACAAAAATTAATGAGAAAATAGGATCATAAAGAATTTCTTACTAATTTTCAACTTGAAGCATGGGGTTCAAGAGAGCTCAGAAATTTTCTGATTTGAAATCTGTGCTGCACAGCTGATAAAACGTGTCAATATGCTGATGCTACTTTACTGTGTTAATGATATTGTCCTTGTGCTGTGCACAAACATGAAAATTGTCTGAATTTGCAAAAAAAAAAAATGATGGGGTGTTTATTACAACACTCATTTTTTTGAAAGATGGATTTTGTTACTGCATATAAAGACTTGTAAATGTATTAGCTGAGTATTACAGTTTTATTTAGCTAGTCTGCTTGGTAGAATTGTTTTAATGCTCTTTTTAGAAAAAAATTAAAGGAGTGAAGGTCTTTTTCTTTCACTGAAATTTAGCAGTCCTGTTAAGCATGTACTGGCTTATTTTCTAGGCTCACTTTTTTTCCAGCTGTGAGTGGGAAACTTCAGGAACTCATTCCTAAAAAGCACCTTGAGGTGACTAAATTGCTACTTCCTTTATATCAAGATGGACAAATTGAAAATCTACCAACCACAGTCACCAGTGCAAGTCCTGCTGGACTCCCACCCAAACAGATGACACGTTTTGCCTCCTCTGTGATATGGGGGATTGATAGTTTCAAAGGTAGGAAGTTCTAGACCAACCTTGTAGATGCTGAAAAGCAAGTGGCACTCCTCCCTCTTTCCGTTGTCTCCCAATCAGGATAAGAAATACTGTCATAGGAAATAATTTTAGAGGCTTTTCTTTCAATTGCAGTGGCATGAGTGTTCACAGTCAGCAGCAATAGGACACAACTGTGTAGCACCTGGTCTGCTTTGAGAGGGTCTCCTAGAAGTCTGCATGTCCCTTTTTATCAAGAGGAGCAATACTAGCAGAGCTTCTCATGTTTTGTGTTGCATGCTGGTAACACTGCCCTTTCAGAAGTCTTTGTTTGCACACTAAGATGATAAAACAACAGTGCTAGCAAATGACTTACAAATAGGACTGAAGCAACTCTCACTAGTGGCCTTTTTGTCCTCGTTACATAGTACAGAACATTTTGGAAGGGGGCTGTATACTGCTAACCAAATAATTTATTTTATACAGTGGGTATGGTGGTTATGCTCTGATAATGGCATTGCCATTTTACCAATGGGTACACTTGGAACCAGAAAGGTTAAAATCTGAGAGTTAGCATAGCTAGGGCTGAAGAGACAGTTTAAGTGTCAATACTGTGGCAGTCACAGCTGAGAGGAAGGTCAGAGGGTTACTAGTCTGGTACTCAAGATGCCTAGTTGGCATTCCTTCACCTGGCACAAATTCTCTGTATGATTTCAGATAAAAGTTCTGCATCTGAGATACCCATATGGAAAATTGGAACAATAGTATTCATTTTAATCCAAATTCTGTAGTTAAAAGCCGTGAGATTATGGCTGGATCCATTAAAGAGTTGAGTAGCTAGAAATTCTGTGGCATTAAACTTTTTGGAAGCTAGATTCATTTTCATCTTGTAGAACATCTTAATCATCTTAAAGTGGAAGTCACTTAGTAAATGTTTTTATAGGAACAACCCTTCTTACTTTTTATAAAGCTTTAAAAATTATTTACCTTTACGTTACATGCCAAGTACTTGGTGTTTATAAAAAATAATCAATGTGCTTTTGCTAGTATGGATTAGTACTTTTATGATAGGATCTTTAAGAGAAATGATGGTCAAAATAGGTTGTGTATCCTGTAATGTGTTATAACTACTTTGTGATGTTGTTAACAGCCCTATGACTGAAAATCCTCCAAATTGAGAACTTCAACTCTAAGACTTCTGTGTCTTTTAAATACAGAAATCCTCTCAGGTGCAAAGTGATTGATCTTTGTGCGCTGCTCATAAACTGACCTTGCTTTTGTGGCCTTTTACTGCCAAACTTCTGTTTGCATTTTGGAGGCATACAATTGTGCTCCTTTCCTAAGATTCTGATCTGTATTCACTGAGTCTCTGCAGCACCTTAAGATATTTTGCCTATTCATAGGCAATTTAATAATTAATAATTTAATTTGAGCTTAAAAGTGCATTGCTGTGAAGTGGCACAACTCCATTGTGACTTTGTTCTGTGCTTCAGGGCTTGAACCTCCAGTAGAGCTCCAGGGCAGGCAGAAAGCAGAGTTACAGCCCAAAGATTTGGCAAGATTTAGCAGGGCTCGTGTGTCAGCCAAAATTGGGTTCAATTGACAGTCAAGAATTTTTGTATTTGTTTTCATCACCTTTGTTTCTTGGTGGACAGCATTGTTTCCAGGAGTCTTAACTCTATTTTTATTTTGCCAATAAAAGGTCTGTTTGTGATATGTGCAGATTCCAGTATAAAGTTAGAAGAATTCCTTAAAACTAGCAGAGGAGCCCAAAATTGCAATATCCCCAGGGTTTCAAGGGCTTTGTTACAGTATTTATTACCAAATATTACCTGCCTTTGTTAAACAATTGAAATTACTTATTCAGTTAACTTGTTCTAAGTTCTTCTAAAATCTGTGTTTCTAATAACTGGGTCACTTTAGCACAGAGGAACAGCAGCTTCAGTATGCAATTAATATTTTAAAGCTGACTGTAGGTTAGATTTCATGTTTCCTATTTGGGCCTCGAGTTTTTATATTTTCTCCAAGTTCCTCTGTTTGAGATTTGGTACTAACAGAAAGAGGAAAGCTGGCGAGTCCTTGTTTGTGTCATTGTGGCTTAACTTTCCCTTGGTTCCACAAAATATGTAAGTGAATGTTTTTGAGTAGGATTAATATAATCTGGGCATTTTTATTCTGGAGATAAAAATTCATCCTTCAGTAGTTCTCATCATCAATGTGTGTCTGCTTTTTTTGCTTTCTCCAGTGGTCTTTCTAATACAACAATTACTTGAAAGGCAAGTGATTAGAAAAAAAAGACAGGTTGCAGGTGGCAAATTTTTTCAAGGTTAATAGTCCATTTTTAATGGAATATAGTGACCTTAAGGTAATATAAGGATTCATAAATAAAGATACAGGGAATTTGCACTTCATTGCTCAGCTCTGTTGACCCCGAAATGCAACTACCACATAGGAACTAGCAGAAAGTTGGTGATAATAAATAATACCCCTGGCAGCACATAAATGTTCATCATAATAAATACTGAGAATGGAGAAACACACATTTTAAATATGGTCTGGGACAACACTGTACAAATTGCAGCAGTGTGGTGTTCAAAAAAATACTTGGTTTTGACATAAGTACCAAATGTAGTTATATAATAATATATGCTATCTGCTTGGTTTTTGTGTTAACATAAAAGTTTACAAGTCTTTCAGATGGAGTCTCTTCTTTCTATGAGCTTGTCTGGAAGTCGAGTTATAAGTTAAGCAGCTCAAGATTTTAATTTTTAAACTGGCCTAGTAGAATAACTTCCTGATGAGGGGGTCTGTTTTTACATAATTTTTGAAGGCTTGTCTCCCCACAAATATTCAGCAAATAAATGTGTTGTTTCTTGGATTTTATATCTAAAATCTAAGTATATATTTATATATTATATGCCAATCCTCATTTCTGTTTTTTCTTTTCATTCTGCAGTTTATTGTGGAGTGTCATGGGAATACACTGCTTCCCCAGTTTTTGGGCATGTACCGGCTT
Source organism: Cettia cetti (assembly GCA_013401135.1). NCBI lineage: Eukaryota > Metazoa > Chordata > Aves > Passeriformes > Sylviidae > Cettia > Cettia cetti. Next base: position 48,303 of record VZUI01042498.1, on the reverse strand, counting down.
ACTGTTGATGGAGTTGAAGTATATATGGTTGTTACAAGAAATGTGTTCAGCCATCGTTTATCTGTTTATAGAAAATATGATTTAAAGGTGAGAAACATCTGCTGATTAACTGACAAAGTAGCTGAAGTCTTTACTATAAATGTTAGACTATGCTGATGCTTGAGTATTGCTTAGAAGTTTAATAATTTAAAATTGTGTTATTCAAGAGACTGCATAACTGATTAAATTCTACAGCTAGGTTTAGAAAACTAAAGGATGGTTTTATAGACATTATATAAATTTATCTGTTTTGTGCATTTTTAAGCACAGCAATTTAGCCAGGTGTGCTTGCTAAATGTTGCTAATGGTTACAGGTAAAACCCTTCACACTAGTACAATAATAATTCTACTTCTTATATGTTTTTATCAACATTATGGAAAGCCACAGTTGATTCTGCAGGGCTTTTATAAAGCAACTAAATAGCATCATTTATACCAATAAATGCTGCTGACAAAGGTGCATCACTATTGCAAAAACTTAATAATTTATCCAATATTTTAAAAATAATTCAAGTGAAGAGTCTTTAAGCAACCAAAACATCTGCTTTTATAATAAGATCTGTTTTAGTTTTGTTTCAAAGCTTTATCTCCTCATTGCAATTTTGACTGTAGTTAATATACAGTGCTTGCGACAAATACCCAAAACATAGTCTTAGTGCTTCTACCCAAAGGATGGTATTTTAATTTCCTCTGTAAAGTATCCCCCTAGAAACCTACTTCTTTCTAATACATTTAATTTTCTAATACATTTAATGTGCTGAACTGCTAAGTGCATCTGCAAGCTTGTTTTAAGATGTTAATTTATCATTCTGTTTTAAGAGATTTGTAATGCTATGTAGTGCACCATCCTTTCCTACTGTCAAGGCTCCTTAACAGTTGCTTAGATAGTTGACTGAATTTGATTTATAAAAACTGATTTCCAGATTGTCAACAATTTACTTTCTGATATTCAGTATTATTGGCAGCAGTTGTTACCAGAGAAAGGGGTTTTTTTGAATTTGAAAGAACTGTGATTAAGAGCATTGTAATGTCCAGATGCATTAAAAAGGGCATGAAAGCACAACAGAAAGAAACAATAATTATATACAATATGTTCTTAACATTGGTGTCAACAGCTCTTTATGTTATTTACCTCTCTGAATGCTTCTGTAGTCTATTCCATTTGTCCAGCTGGACAGCTTTGCTTTAACTTCTCATGCAATTCAAATTTAACATCAATATCATATTCCTCAAAACAAACTCCTTCACTGAACAGATTTATAGTGACACTGCATATATTACAAATTACTTTTTCTTGATATTCTTTGCTATGGCATGCAGTTGTAGATTCAGAGTCCTTTTTTGTACATGAATATTTTTGACATCAGCTTAGAACTCACTTTGTAGCACAAGTCTCTACCTTTGTAGATACAAGGAAAAAAGACCACAGATCAGCATAGGGTTTCAAGGGTATTTTTTGGCCATGGATGCATTTTGTTAAAATTATTTCAATGTCATTTTTTTACCAGATGTCAAATTTGAAACTGTCCCTAATTTTTACTATTGTGAATCTTTTTTTTCTTTTCCTTCAATTTGGTTTTCAGTTGATCTTTTTTCTGGCCTTATAGTCTGTTGGAGCACAGAATACAATATAAAAAGTGTCTCCTGCATAAACTAAAATGTTAGGCTTTTACCAGGTATTATTATGAGTTAAGAATAATTCAATGAAATCCCTGCTTGCTGGGCCATACATAATAACTAAGAGATACTGTCCCATGTATCTTTTCTCTCCATCACTTCTGAGTTTTCTAAGTTTCTTTCTGTAAACAGAATAAAACATGCTATAAAAGGGTGTGGTTGGGGATCTCACATTCTTTAAACTAGCAGGACTCCACTCTAGCTCTTCTTTACACAATGCACACCCTTTAACAAACAGCAGAACTAGTTTACCTGTCTTTCAATGTCCAGTTACCATATTTGTAGTTACTATTTCTTGCAGTGCTGTTATGTGATAAACAAATGTTGGTTATTTAAAGGTGTGGTCCTACTCCAGGAAATTTTAATGGAAATTTATACAGTCATTTTTTTGTCAGCTTCAGGTTATTCAGAAAGAACCATATTGCCCATTAGTTTTAATCTAAATATAAAAAGAAAATCAAAAATGTCTTTGGCAAGCACTGTAAGTCTTGTGAACCCACAGTTGGTCTCTTCTTTTTACTCCATGTTGCTGTGAGATGCATTGTTCTTGTTTGTACTTTATGATCTTTTAAATACTTTATGTTTATACTGTGTGACATCCTTTTCAAATGTGTATTAGAAATGTCCAAATAGTTATACAGAATAGGCTATTCCATACCCATACAGCTAAATTGGCACAAAAAGATGAGAAGTCTGCCAAGCAAACTGAACTTTCCAGCATGAAACACTCAAAATGAGGATGAGAGTTGAGGAAAAGCTCCAGGAATTAGGAGGACAGTAGAAGTGGAGCATTTGAGGATTTAATCCATCTTTCTTCTCTCATGATGCATCTTCTTCACAATTGCAAGCAGTTCAGCAGTCCTGGACATTCTACCTACTCTATCACCTTTCTTTAAAACATTTCTCAAGTTCAAAAGGATACAGTTCATCCACTTTTTGACCTGTTATCATAACATTTTCAAATTAGTTTCTGACATATGCACATTTTTAGATTCATTTTTTCTGTTTCAGGGCTCTACTGTGGCTCGAGAAGCCAGTGACAAAGAAAAGGTATGGTGCATTTCTGTTTCTTTTTCAGTTAATTAACCTTCTAGCTGGACTCAGAACAAACATAACTAGTGCTATTCTGACCCTTTCCTTTTTTTTCTACCATATGCTTCCCTCTTGAGTTCTACCTTATCCCTCCTTTATCTGTCCCCTATTTCCTGCAGACTTTTGAATATCAGTTTGCAAAGGTGTTGAAATTTCAGAGGTAAGTGAGCCAATCCTCTACCTCCTCCTTTTCCTTTTCTCTTCTCTTAGTTTCTTCAGGGCCTGCCCTGTGCTAGGAAAACATCAGAACTTTGTTCCCTCCTCTCCTGCTTCATCTTCTTTCTCATCCTCTTTAAATATTGAGATTTATGAATACTCCATGTCAATTAATGCAATTATGCAATGGGACACCACTTCTAAACTGAGTGCAAGAATGAACCAAACCTTGAATTATGAGAACCCTTGGGTATATGAAGCTCATACAAATGAGCAAATGAGTGACAGATTTAGATGTACATGTAGCTATAATCAGAGACAGTCTCTCTCAAATTCTGGGCTGAAACTTTGTTCTAAACAGAAATAGATTACTTTGTTTTTCTTCACCTTCAACTTTAGTTCTTTTGGAAAATATAATGTTCTCAGTTTTTCTTTGTGGTTTTAGCAAAATAGCCAGATGGCATTTTAGGAGAGGTTTCTCTGGAGATTCTACAGATAATTGGAAGTGGAACATAGTCTCCATCATCTAAGATTTCTTAGATCTCAAATTTGGGTAAGGTCTAACAGCTCATGGCTCTTGTTTCTTAATTTGTCCAAGCACATTCCTCCTGAATTAGCATGAGATCATTCAGCAGTTCACTTAAGAGACTTCATTTTATGTTGTCCCCAAATTCCATTCAGATCATTTGTTTTTCTCCTAAGCACTAGTTGTACCATACCTGGCTCTCTGAGTCTTCTACAGATCACACAACTGCACTAAAGGAGTAAGGGACATGCAGTAGCTGTCAGTTCTTGTTGCTTGAAATACTCTGTGCCAGTTTTTTCCACTTTTCTAAGGCATGATGGAACACTTAAAATTCTTCTTCCAACATTAGGCTATACCACAGCCCCACGTGGGAGCTGCAGTTAGGGTTGCCAGCATTAGCAGTACCAGGCTCTCAAGATCATGTCTTGAATGGTCTCTGTTCTTTCCTTTGTCATCTGTTTTTGTTCTTGTTTAGTGGCAACTGTAGTTTTTAAAGTGCAGGGAGTAACCCTTCAGTGTCCTACAAACAATAACTAATGTCACTGAAAACTGTTCTATTAAAATAATCTCATAGAAAGGATGAGGACAAATTATTTGGACGGGACTGCTTCAGGTTGCAACATTAATGCTTGGACTAGTAACATAAAATTTTAAAATATTATGTATAGTCAGCTAGACAGGAACTGATAGTATATAGATGTTTAGCAAAGTGGTTTTGAGCAATTTTAGGAATATGCCTTATAATAATAAATAGATTAATAATAGTACATGTATATTGTAGTTAATACATTAAGTGAGAACCTCAAAGAAACAGTGCCCTAATTTTGCTCCTGTGTAAGTTCATGGCAGAATTACTATTAAACTAACTTACAGATAAATTGAAACAAATTTGTGTAGCTTTATATAACTCCATACAACAATTGTATCTGTAAATTGAATGTGAAATCATAACTCCCATGAAGCAGATAACAAAAATTCTTATCAATTTCACATCTAGAACTTTCCCTTTGATTTTTGAGTACTTCTCTGAAACAAATGCATAAAAGCCTCATCCCCCTAAAGCTTATTCTGCTATTTTAATAGTTTGATTTCTTGGGGATGGAACTGCACAAAGCTTATTGGTGTTGTAAGCAGACAGTCTGAGGTTTTCAGAACAGCTTTCTGTCACTCATCATTCCCCTCAAACCCCAGTTCAATGCAGCAGGGAGGTGACAAGCTTGCATTCAGAAAATAAGATTTCCAAGAAAGGGAATTGTCGCCTTGTTTTCCAGCCTTCAGCCTCGGAGTCAAAAATTTCATGTAAACCAAGTAATGTTTACAGAACTTTTATCATGTTTTGGGTTCCGTTCTGTGAAAGGAATATTGATGGACAGTTTCTAAGACCGGTGGAGTTGAAGAGGTTGAACCTCAGTCTTCCAATCTGGTCTCCTTTTTAGAAATCTATATAAGCTGTGGAAAAAATTAAACTTTCTCTTTTCCCGCTTCGACTCCGTGGTGATCACTGCATCTCCCTCGGGATAGCATTGTGCTACAGGGAATTATTGGGTAGGCCTCTACATTCATAGAGGGAGCAACATTCTACACTTTGAGACTTTTAGGGATTCAAGCAAGGGAAAATTAGTATTTTGCTTATTACATGGCTTTTGTTTAAGTTTTGGGGTCTGCTGTTTGATTTGGAAGGGCCAGAATACCTTTTGCCTGTGGATTGCAGATGTTTAGAAGATTTGTCATCACTATGATCTGAATCTCCTGCAATAGGCAAAACAACATACTTACTCTCAAATGTTTCTAACACACAGCTTTTAGGATTAAATTAAAAGGATGTTGTATATTTATATGATTAGACAAGGAAAGTTTGGCTCTGATAACTCTGAGCAGTGCTAAAGAGCTGCTGTCATGAGAGGTACCTCTGCACATGTGCCACTGATTTCAGGACCTGAGGACTTTGTTGACCTGAATATGTAAATAGTCCGTTATTCCCGAGTGGCATGTGGAGCCCTGTAGCATGTTTTTTTACTTCCATTTTCTCTTAAGTAGGTGTCAGCATTTCTGACTTTTTGTTGTCATCTGTGAGAATCTCAAATCAATCTTAGGATTTGAAAGCAACTGGAAATACTTGACTTGAAAGGTGGGAGGGGGGAAGGCATTTTAGCAAATTCTCTGAAGAGATTTTGGTGCCTCCTATCATACAGCAAATTATCCTGTGGGATTAAACAAAACTAGACAATCTGAAAACCTGAGCTGGTGTACTAAATGATTGGCTGATTTTTTTAGCCAGATGCAAGCTAAATCATCAACTTATTAATAGTCTTTTAAATTACATTAATGTTAATAAATTTCAATTAAGGGCAATATAATTACTTATAACTGTATGGCTGCTCACGTGTGAGGGTAGTAAAGGAAGCTTTTGGTACTAAAATGCATGGCTAAATTGTCTGGCAATGGCTAGTTTTAAAATGGGCTTTTAAGTAATTCATACTGAGTTTCAAATTACAACATTCAAGACAACATTCAAGTAATCAAATGGTTTTCAGAATATCAAGAATAATGTTTACTTTAAGCTGCAGAAGTCAGAAGACAAAAGAGCAAGTTCCTCAGTCACATTTTAATGTAGACTGTAAATTTTATATTACTTGTTTTGTAAAGGCAGATTTGGTGAAATTTATGTTCTTGAATCTTCTTCCTATCAAACTAAAAGTTATTTACTCGGTTAATAAAAAGACAAATATGCAAAAGGACTTAATTGATAAGAAATTGGAGAAGATAGTATAATTCTACTTCAGTTTGGTACTGTAAAATAGGTATTATTATTATTCAGACATTTTTTTAAATCAGTTTTTAGGATGAAAAGTTGTCTGATTGAGAATGGTACTTTTCCATCCTGTTTGCAGTTTACCTCCCGTTTGACTGTCTTCAGCTGTTTAATATCCTAGCATATGGATGACCAGCTCCAAAAATGGCATTTCAATATTCTGTGATAATCAGTGCAGAAACAAGCACCATTCCTTTAAATTTCACCTTAACACACAATGCCTTTCATTTGTGTTACAAATGATACTTTTAATAATAAAGGCATCACTTTCTTGGCAACATGTATCATAACAAACTCTTAGAGATGCCTTGGATTTTGCAAGAACAGTATGTTTCAACAATTGTCAAATTCTGACAGCTGCTCCTTTTTATTTTTTGGTCTTTACTACTCTTTTAAAAATGATTATTATTTTAATAGTGGGCATTTTCTATTTATTCTTTGGACAATTTTGCCCTCTTAAGTGAAATGAGGATAATGCAGAATTCCGCTGGTGGTCTCGCTGCTCACAATTAAGCCATACTGGCAGTACAACATCGAATTAGCAGTAACAGCTGAGACCACTTGATAAAAGAATCTAAGCTGTTGCTTGTGAGTGAGCAGTTCAAGAAGAAACTTGAAGAAAAATAAATCCTAACTAAACTGATGCCCACCATATTTCATCTTTTTCAAGCAATTTCAGAGATTACATGTTTTAAAATCAATCTAAAACTGATTGCATTGCCACCTCTCTAGTATATATTGTTTCATAAATCGCCATTCATAAATGCAGAAAAAATATAGTAAATAAAACTGAATAAAGGATTTTCTATTCAAGTTTCTTTTGGGAAAAAGATTGCCATAGTTGAGAGCTATGTTACATCTTAATTAAATTGTATGCAAAATACATAGCTGTGATAATTAGATTGGAAGTTGTCACTAGATGTTAGCTTTGTGTTTTACTTTATATATTACAACATATAGTAATTAACTGATTTCTGAGAGAAAAGTATAATCTAAGGAAGAAGGGCTTAGTAGAGAAGCATTGCAACAAGATCACTCAGTCTTGACTCAGTTTGTTGGGTTTTTTTACTTTTGGTGTCAGTATGGAAAACTTTATTGAAGCTAGATCATTCCAAAATCTGAGCTGTTTTTTCCTGCTGTTTTAGAATTGCTAATTTCAGGACTTTTTTGTACTTATCTCTTATTAGTGGTATCAGTCTGCTTTGTGTGCTGATCTCACAAGAGACTTGTGTGCCTTAGATTTATCTGTGAAATAAATCTAAATGTTGCAATGTACAGAGATTATAACTTTCAAAACATCATGCTCCAAGATAGGGAGAGACATTCAGGGTTTTGATTTCAGCATTCAGCCTTCTTGCAACACCAACCCCATTACAGTTTTTCAAAACAAATCACTAGTTTGCCTTTGTTTGGTTTTGAGGGGTGGGGGTGTTTTGTTTCATTTTTCTTTAAAAGTCTGCTTTCCATATGTTAAAAGAATTTTTAAAATAACAGGGGAATTTTGTGTTGCGTTTTATATGTTGCATGTTCATTTTGCAGCAGGAAGACATTAATGTTAGGGATAATTCTGGATGCATTTCCTTGAGCATTGAAAAGACAGTTTCTATTTTGGTACCTGCTTGAGTACTTAACCCTTCTGTACAGCATCCTGCACAATTTTCTTTTTTCTTACTTTCCTGCAAAAATGCTTGTTTTACTGGCAGAAGTCATTCCAGTGTAATTTTGGGGTGACAGCTCTATTTTCATTGCCTTTTACAGACCTGTGATGTCAAGTGGAGCTGCAGACCTTTTGTATAGAAACCCCTGTCTAGGGCAAGGCAATTTGTGCAACAAAAGTTTGCACCCAGCTCACAGAACTGTTGGAGGCAAGAAGCTGCATAATTCCGAAGGAAGTTATTCTTCCGTCTTGTAGATCTAGTGACTCCAGAGGTTTTGATTCAATTCAAAATCACCTGTTCCAAATTATTGCAAACTATATTTAGTATTATAGCCTATTTTATTTTCCAAACACTGCCTTCCATATATGCTGATGAGCACAGTACTTAAAAACATTAAGGTGTATGTGAGCCATTTGCTTTTAAAAAAGTCCAGGGTGTGGACCTTCACTCTTGGCAGATGTTCTACATAATTTTCAAAAGTTACAAATTGTAAGCCAAATTTTTCCATTGTTAGCTGTGTGAATAATGTGACTTGTGGCTAGTTCCAAGAAAAGATATGGCTGCTATGCAACATTTCTCCTAAAACCTAAACCTTGTCTTTGTTAGATGAGAAATTGCTGCCAGGTCATGAGGACAATTAGTCTTTTCCCTTTTTCAATCACTTATTTGGGAATTTACCTGACCTACAGCTATTTTAGCAAGCTACTTCCAAAATGCCAGCATTAATGTTAGCTGGCACCGTTATTTTTGATGTCATGATGCAAACAAAATCCCTTTGAGGGGAAAAAAAATTGCTAATACTTATTTCAACTCATTAGGATAGGATGTTGAATGGAGATGTTGTAAAAAATACACAAAAAGCTATTTCCATGCTCATCTAGAAATAAAACTTCACCTGGTTCTTACAATCCAAGATTTTTCTTTTAACTCAAAACACTATCAGCTCTTACACTATACTTTTATTTTGAATGAGGCTTTACACATTCTGTCATCTTAGTTACTAAAAAATCTTTATTGATTTTTCAGCCTTTCAAAGGCAGTGAAATCTTCCTGCCATTGAAATTCTCAGTGACCATGGCAAACTTTGGAATGCAAACTTGAAGTGTGCCAATAACATGCTTTTTTAATAAATATTTTATATTTGTAAAATCTGTTGTGCCTTTCTTGCATCTTTAAGTAGGAGATTAAAAATGGTGGAGGTGGTTCAAAGAAAATCTATTATTAATTTAGTGGAAGTAGTTAGATGCTCGTCTCCTGTGCAGCTCTTAAAATATTTAGTTCTTTAATGACAGTAATATGTTCATTATAATGAATTACATTCTAGGAGAATCATTTTCCAGCACGGATTTTGCTTCGTTGGAAATATTTGAGACATCATAAAAAATTAACCATATCAATTATTTCATTAAAGCAAAGTCTCATTTTTTTTTCATTCAGATAATGTTCTTAACTGCCACAATGTGATTCTATTTGTGTTTATTTCAGCATGTAAGAAATTAACATAGTGGGATTTTTCAACATGAATGAATGTATTATTAATTTAGCATAGGTACAAGAGCCCCTCCTAGTTGAATATTTCCTAGATTTTGATTCTTAAATTCACGAACCAATTTTAAGACAAATTTCAATTAAAGTACTACTAGAATCACTTCTACTCTCATTGGTAATATGTGGGACTCTCATTGGTAATATGTGGGACTGCAACCCAGGACTACTCAGCTGTAAATAAATAGGGAGAATAATATTGCCTAGTATAGCAAAAAAAATCTTGGTCTAGTAACATCTAGAAAGAGGCTGGGAGGCATCATGTAATTAAGGTACTGAGGGCAATCACTGGCACAGAGCTTTTTAGCTTGTTGCTTAGATGGGACCCACTGCTTTTACTTTGTCCTTTTTCTTCACTTGCTTCAGAACTGGCTTTTATCTTACACGGTTCTATGCTTGCCAAGTCTTTACAACTATGGGTATTTGGGTGAATAAAAACTACCTCAGATAAATACTGTCAGAGGGATGATCATGGACTGGGGGAACCTGCATACAAGGCAGTGAAGAGTGGCTTTTTGGGAGTGCTGACTCACTGCCCAGAATGTCCTTGGGAGTACCCCTTGGGTCTTGTGATGACAGGCAAGAACTGCAGCAGTGTCAGCTTTGCTAGCTCACTTTTATTAAAAATAGATCAGAGACAAGGTTAAAGTGAAGTATGGCACTTGCACAACTGGCTTACCAGCCCTAGCATCTTCCGAAAAAGACACTGCTTTTAATTTAAGTTTATTTTTACTACCGTAGGAGTGTCCTCAGTGGCGGGGCAGCTTCCCCTCACATGCCCGCCGGTGTGACTGGGGCTGTGCTCTGCGGGAAGCCTGCAGCAGAGCCTAGAGGCAAACAAGCATCTCAGCATCTTAAACCACAAGCACATCCTCTCTGCTCAACCCCAGCTTTAAACAGCAGTAGTAGGGGGAGGTTTCTGTGTTAATGAGTTTGTTTCACTTTAACCTCTGCCTAATTTAATCAATAACTTGGATATACTCAATGGAAAAATAATCTGGGGATTTTTTTTTTTTCTTCGAGTAATTTTGGGCTAAAAAGGAAGCTTGGTTTCCTGCATTCTTTTCTTTATTGCTTCATCTTAAATTATTTCATCCAAATCTCCTCTCCATTCTTAAGCATCCCACGCACTGGATTCCATCCTCCAGTGTTGGCAACATCCCTGGATCCACAGTCCTGCCTCTGCAGAATTAGCCCTGTCCTTGGGACACTGTGCTCAACTGAGTATGGTAATCTCTACAGCTGTTAGCCTGGAATGCTTATCTGATGTTACCCCTCCTTGTTTGTGTCCTAAACCTCTTAGCAGTAGGCCAGAAAGAAAATCAATGCATACTCTGCAGTCATATTGTGGTAAACAATTCATTGTGATCTTCAAAAAGTGTCCAGCATTGTTTTTGAATAAAGCAGGAGAGCACTGCTGAACAACTCCTCCTTGGATGTGGAGTCTGGGACAAATGAATGGTTATAGCTCCATCTCAGCTGCTTCAGTGTGTTTGTTTTCCTTTTTTTTTTTTTTTTTTTTAATGTAGAGGATTGCTATTAGAGGGTATTTAAATGTATCAGAATATTCTAGAGGTAAGACTACGACTTTATTTTTTTGCAAACTTCATAGGTATGGGGATGCCATGGATTTAATAATTAGTAATGTTGTAACTATTACAATGTTACTAATTTTTAAGTGATTTTGAGTAGCTATTGGAAGAAAAAGATCTAAACAAAAGTAGCATTGTGGGATCTCAAGAAATTCACAAATTCCAGGTCCAAAAAATGAATTTGGATAGTTGTGGAACTGAGTATTTTGGTCAACTCATTGCACACAGCCCAACAGCAAAAAGAACTTTTGGCCATTGCGAAGATCTATAAGGGCCTTCCAGAGTCTGCTGTGGTGTTCACATTTTAATGCTGTGCTTTCCAAGATATATATATATATATAGGAGCAGAGGAAAGAAGCTCTCAGATTCTTTTCCTTGCTGTCTCATAGGAAGAAAATAAACTTTATGAAAAATGCCATCTCCAATAAGATTATAAGCAATGTCTGGCTAGTTAAACTAATGGGGGATATTTCTGTAGGATGATATTAGCTGCCTTTTATTCCTAGCAGAAGGACCTTCAGATTAAGGGAAAAATTATTTTATTCAGAGTACACACTAGTTCTTGGCTATTGACAGTTCATAGGAATTGCAGCACTGGCTGTTCTGTAACATTTTCTTTGTAAAGGAAACCTGTTCTTCCATACTATTGATTAAAGGTGGGGCAGGAAGAAAGGCTATTCATTGCTCTAAATGGACCAGCTTTTTAAAAGCTCTGATTGCAGAAGTTATTATTACTTCTAGCTTGCAGGACCAAATGTCCTGAAGGAACTGCTCTTTTTGTTGGTTTGCTGGGGTTTTTTGAGTAAACTTCCTGTCAATGCCCTTTAAAAAATGAGCTCATTTGAGGTGTTGCGAATCACTTCATGGAGGAGTTGAAGATGAAGGTAATCAAGTTACTCCAACATCAAGAATATTTAATTGCATATTGAAGTGGTAGTGGTCTTTTCTGGCATTTGCTACTTTTAAGCAGAATTTCATAATTCATATTCATTTGATGCTTTCCAATAATTATTTGGTATTAGGCACTTCTAAACATTCACAGTAGCTGTGCAAAATGCAATCCAGTCTGACTTCCTCTGTAAGACCTGATGCAGGCCCTTTGTTACTAGGTATAGATTATGTTTTGACTTCATTTATTGCCAGTCACTTTGACAAATGACACCTTGGAAGAAACTCGATGCAAATCAGCGTTCAATGCAAATCCAGTATTGAGTGGAGATTTTGTCCTAGCTACATTTGCTGCCCAGTTAACACATAGCTTCTAGGCTGTTTCCAGGAGGGATAAGCTAAGGAAAGAGCTCCAAGGGTGCAGTTGTGGAGAGCTGCATGCCATGGAGGAGAGGCAGCTCAGGAGTGCCTCCTCTGGCACAGGGGTGCACCAGGCCAGCAGCTTCACCATACTCCTCTTTACAATCCTGCTCTTACGGGAATTTTGGTTTGTTTTAGGCCAAAGAGCTGCCAACGTTCAAAGACAATGATTTTATTAACGATGGCCAAAAGATTCATATTGATGAGAACAACAAAAAGATGTTCCTTGAGAAACTCAAAAAGGATGTTGAGGTAAGAATGTGCCTGTTCAGTTACATGTGATTAAAATGTGTGGCAAATTATGGATATCCCAGGAAATCATACCTGTAATTCATAAATAAAAGCTCTTGTTTATAAAACTGTAAACACTGACTGTTTTAAATGAAACACAATTTAAACTTTCAGGAGTTGATCACTGCTTTGCTGATGTGATAAATGGCTTGCTGCCATAGCTGGTTGCCATACATTGTTCCTGCCTTGATGATGTGATGTTAAAATGATGGTACTGCTTAGTACTTAAATGCTTTACAAGCCTAGTTCTTCCAAATGCCCCCGAGAGAAAGGTGAGTGTTGTTAGTTGTGTTTTACAGGTGGAGGTGCACCAGAGCTAAGGCCAAATATGGACAGTAGTCCATAACAGAGGAGGGGCATCTCCCCTGCTCAGAGTTGTGCATGCCCTTTTTGTTTTGTAATAGTAATCCAGTTTTAAATCATTCTTAGTATCACAGCAGTAGAGTGCTTCAGTAATCTAAATACAGCAATTGGATTCTCATTATCTTAATGTAGTCTTTCATATAAATGTGCAATTTATTTAGCTGACTATCGTAAATACTTGAAAAGTGTTAATGTATGAATTTAATGAAATTTTTTACTGATTTTGTTCATCTAATAAAATAAATATCAGAGTAACTTGTTCACTCAACTTTTCTTTAGCCTGCATAATTTAAAATATTTTTCCTAAACCCAGTGTTTTGCAGCTTTATACTCAAAGACTAAAGTCTGTTTTCAAGTAAAAAGGCAGATTTGGAAGAGATTTGATAGCAAACTGTGTCTCTGACTTAATAAGTCTTTCAGCTATTTATATCAAAAGAGCTCTGTGAATTGACTTTCCGAATTTTTCGGATCTGTATCTCATTAGTTGTACAAAACAAAATACTGTTACTTTAGAATTTACCCAGTAATTTGCTTCTGAGGAAATTCAATTTTCCATCATGGTAACAATGGGAAATTTATGGTGGTGAGGATGATGAAAACATAAATACTTTGTGAAATATCAGTGTGTGTTTATTTTATATTTAAAATATTGTGCTCTACTGATGTCACAGCTCTAGAGATAAGTTTATTTGGGTTAAAATTTTGTGGTCTTTTAACATGTACTGCTGTTCCTGACTACTGCTTTTACAGTAAGTAGGTTGCAGATAATATCTTAAGTGTGTGGAAGGAATGTGGAAGATACTTTCTTACCCTGAAAAGTAGATTGTGTATGATCTATATCATTTACCAGACTGGGAATATAATGGTAGATTCCAGATTATGACTTGAGAGGCTGTTTTTATGGGTTTGAAGTTTATACAGAGAATTGTTTAATATCCATGTAAACCAGTAGTGTGAAGTGATCTGGCTCCTGATTTTGACAATGGCAAGCTATTCATTAACCTTGTTTTTCTTTTGTTGATTCTTTTGCCCGTATTAGATAACTGATAGACACCCTTTGTAACCAACGTGTAAAAGCTCACATTTCACTACAAGGAGAAGAAACACACAACACTTAGTACATGAGTATCCTATCAGGCAGTATTTATAATTGAATGTCTTGTGGAGTACTATTCTGAGCTATATAGCTTTATATCTGTTCTTGTTTTTCATTAAGCTTTCTTTCTGTATTTCTCTCCTAATCAGGTCATATGTCCCGTTCCTGTGATCAAACACAAATTATTACCACTGTTTTGATGTCCCCTTGTCTATTTTCCCATGTCCTTATTCCATTGCAAGGTGTCCTGAGAAAAATTACATATTTTTTCCATTTAAAATCAGATTTTTTTCCTTGTGCTGATCTCCCTAAGTCTTTTTGTTGTTAGCAGTAGCACACTTTTTTCCAAGAGCCATTCTGTTCCAATTTGTAGCTCACTGGTTTTTTCCCAAGAGTCTGTTCTCTTTCATATTCTGTATTATTATTGGTAGATTTTTTTTTTTTCCTTGTATTTACCAAGTAGAGAATAATATGCCTGGAGTTCTTCCATGCCATCACCTTTGGCCAGTCTCACATGTGTGTCTTGTATATTGTTGTGCATCATCTCTTCAAACTTAGATCCCTTCCAGTCTTGTGAAGAGTCTATTGTTTTATTATATTGAAATGAAGGATACTGAAATATTGAAAAACAGTTTCTTCTTCTTAAAACCTCCTCTTAATCTCACAGTATTTCTTCTAGCACTTAAATTTACAGTTATCTCCAGCTTGTCTCTTTTCTCAGAATCAGATTTTGACAAACTAGAGTTTCTCATTACCTAGTATTTTATCTTTATCATCATCACTATCTCTGTGCCACGTCTAGCTCAAATGCCTTCTTCCCTGGTCTGCTCTAACTTCCTTTTGATAACCATTTAGAGTTTATAAAAATGAAGAAATTTTTGTTTTCAGCCACTTTCTCTGCATACCACAAGCATGGGTTCACAAGTTTGAAATCACAGTACTGCTTTTAAGCTGCAGCACAGCTCTGTCCTGCCTATCCTTCACCCCCTTCACCTGTTTATGCTATTTTCCTGCTTTTATACCTTCCTTATTTCCATCCTCCTCTTTCTGCCTTATTCTGTTCTTCTCGACTAAAATGACTGTTTGCACATAGAGTGTATTCATCTCTCAATTTTGTAAAATCTCCCATCCTTATTCTTTATTCAAAGCCACCCTTTCATTCACATACATGTTTTGCTTTTGTGATGTAAATCATGAGCCTCTCACTGTGAAGAGCCTACAATATCATTTTCATGTCTTCAGCGTGTAAAAACTCAGTTTTCCACTGCAAGAGTATTTGAACACTTTTTCATGATTCTTTAATAAGACTTAAAAGGGATTGAGAGGGCGGGTTCAGCACCAGAGGATAGTGCTCTACACCTGCTAGCACAGAGGCTGCTGTGGACACCGAGCAGTGGCAGAGCACTCCCCACCTCAAGTGCTGTGTGTGGTCTTGGGCACCACAACAACATAAGGAAGATATAAAGCTGTCCAGAGGAGGGCAGAGAGGATGGTGCCACAGCACCAAGCCTGACGAGTTCAAGAAGCATTTGGTCAATATTCTCAGGCACATAGTGTGACTCTCAGGGATGTTTCTGTGCAGCAGGGCCAAGAGTTCAATTTGATGATCCTTGGGGGCCGCTTCCAACCCAAGATATTCTGTGAAACTGCAGTTTGACTGAAACATGAGACAGGAGTCAGTTGTTGGCTTGCAAGCACACTGGTGTTCACTACTTACAGATTTATTTTTTTTCCCCCCCTGAGGCTTTTGGAATAGAAGACTACAGTATAAGTTTCAAGTAATTTGTGTGTTGCTAATACATTTTAGTAAAATCAAGTATCTCTTTGCCAGCTTTATCACTTAATCTTCCCTTTTGCTTTCTCTCAGAAGTGCCTTGGAAGTTTTTCTCAACTGGTGATACCTTTGTGTAACTTCTGTTTGTAAGTGGAGCTTGTGTTTGTCAGCAATATTGATAGATGCTTATTATCACTTTCTAGTTCCTTGCTCAGTTAAAACTCATGGACTACAGCTTGCTGGTTGGAATTCATGATGTTGAAAGAGCTGAACAGGAAGAAATAGAGTGTGAAGAGAATGATGGAGAAGAGGAAGGTGAAAGTGATGGGACCCACCCCATTGGAACCCCTCCAGACAGTCCAGGAAATACACTGAACAGCTCACTGCCTTTGGCTCCAGGGGAATTTGATCCAGCTATTGATGTCTATGGAATAAAATCCCATGAAAGTAAGCAGTAAGAAATATTTTTTATGTTAAGGTGGTTTGATTCTTGCATCAGAATCCTAAAGTCCTCACAACCATGTAAAGGCAAATGTAAACAGAAAAACAGAAGTTCACTCTGTGGAAAAGGAAATTTGCTCTTTGGTGAAGCAGAAAAGAGAAGATTTCTACAACGCTTAGCTATTCCAGTTCACCAGTTCTTCAGCAGTTAATTCATGGAGTTTTCATCCCTTTCAGGAAGTCTAGTAACTATAATTGGTCTTTTCTGGCAGATAAAACTGTTAATTAAAAAGAATGAGAAAAGAAGCATTCCAAGTTATATTTCATTTTTTTGGTTGCTTTTTGGAAATTTGTGCGCTCATACCCAATTTCTGTGTTGCAGCTAAGAAAGTCATCATAAGGAGCGTGTAAGAAGCCTGAAACTGAGTTTAACATTAGTGTAAAATTAGGTATAACTTAATTTACCAGTGGCTGTTCAAGACAGGAAAGTTACCTTTTCTTTTTGTTCGTAAGCACTGACATGGATAAATAAATGGCTTTATTCATAAAGAAAATACGATCTTAAGCTGCACCAGGGGAAATTTAAGTTAGATGTCAGGAAAAATACTTCACTGAAACAGTGATTGGGCACTGGAATCGTCTGCCCAGGGACATGGTGGAGTCACCATCCCAGGACATCTTTAAAAAAAGACTGGATGTGGCACTCAGGGCCACGTTTTAATTGATAAGGAGGTGTAAGGTCATAGGTTGGACTTGATCTCAAAGGTCGTTTCCAACCTAGTTAATTCTGTTATTCTCTTTGTTGACACAGAAGAATTACCTTTCATATAAAACTTGATATTTTTTCCCCAAAGATGAAATCCACATTATTTTAACTAAGCAATAATTCTTATTTCTGTATGCTAGTTTTTTATTTTACTCTCATTTAGGCAGTTTTGCATTATATGTGAGTGCAGTTAAACTCTGAGTTAAGGACAACTTGAGCTTTTGTTTTTTACACATCTTGATTATGACTGACATTGACCTGTCTCAGCTGCTGATTTGAGTCTTACCAGGTCTCCCTTGCTGGAAGGAGGACTCATTAAGGTGTTTCAGAAGCCCTTCTTACTGCCCTGTGTTTGCTGTTGGCAGATGCTCCCAGGAAGGAAGTGTACTTCATGGCCATTATTGACATTCTTACTCATTATGATGCAAAAAAGAAAGCTGCCCATGCTGCAAAAACAGTAAAGCATGGGGTAAGTATCTGGGTTGGTTTCTTCCTCTTACTGTGTTTATATTCATGCATTTTTGTTTAGTGCCCTGATACAGTTCAGTAAATCTAGGGAAAGGGGATCTAGATCAGATTTTTTTCAAGTTTAATGTGCAATAAAAATGTATAGAGTAACTGCTACACATTACAAACTGAGAGTGGATCTCCTTTTTCAGCTGTGTGCACAGCACTCTCACCCACAAAAAGCTCTAGTGAGGTGCTTTTTAAAAGTTTGTCCTAAATTTGTGAGTTGCACCTTATTCTTGCAAACAAAGCTGTTCACCACTTCATGAAAGCTGCCATGAATCTAATTTCAGATGCAGGGCCCTAATGATGGTTTCATTATTTGATACAGCCTGCTGAAAGTTCTTCAGCACATAGTGTGGCTCACTCTAGAAGACTTCTTCAGAAAAAAAAAAAAAAAGTACAATTTACAAAATCAGGCATAAAAATACAATTTACATATTAAATACTCAGAGACTATTCAGTGAAGGCTTCTGACTGCCATTATTTAATTTTGACTGAAATTGCTGCTTAGCAGCACACACCAAAGAACCGTGGTTAAACAGCCCAGTCTTCCAGATTTTTGATTTATATCTACCATTATCACTTCTGTGGTGATGTAACGTTCAGATTTCATAAACTTCTTAAAAAGAGCATATTCATTCATGAGGCTAAAATCCCTCCTGTGTTTAAGTATCTAAAGGGTCAGGGCATTGTGGAAAATTTTAGGCAAAGGGCTCTGGGCTTTTTAGTTACAATAGAGGATGATGTGACCTGCAAAGGCCTGTAGGAGGTATTTTTTTCTCTGTAAAGCAATGCTCTCATTACTCTGCTTTCTGGGCAGCTGAAAGTTGATGCAGATCATATGCAGCCATTATCTAGCAATTATTACTGAACTTTGAAAGTAGCAGACTTTAAAAACTCACACTTCTGGCTTAAATAACAGATATATGTTGTGAGTAACAACTATGATTGTTGAAGCTGATTGTGATTATAACTTATTACAGAACATTACTTTCATACATCCATTTTGTTTATTTCTCTGTCTCCATCCTGAACCACATGATACTGAAGTTCATTCAATAATTGCATGCATGCAACTTTCTTCTTTTGTGAAACAGAAAAAATACAAATAAAAGTGTGGGTAAGGCTCTGAAAAACTCAAGTAAAATATGAATGAAATCATGACTTCATTGAAATAACAATCATATGGCTTATTCAGTGAGTCCAGATTTAAATGCATGAATGTTGAAGAAGTGTTACTCTCTGTATTTCAAACCAGGCTATGTAACATTCAGATAACAATGCATGTTATACAACTGTTGACATGCCAGATCTAAGTATGGCAATTCAGTCTTCTCTGTATGAAGGCAGTGTTGCTCAAGAGATCAGAATCTGCTGGTGAATCGGTGGGTGGCATGGCTAATGGGCTTTAAAAATTCATATAGAAAACTGACGTATAGTGAAAGTGAAGCATGGAAAGTAAGAAATTTTTCAGAAATGGAAGATAGCTGTTTACAGGGGTGAGTGTCCTCCTGTGAAACCTAAAAAGGCACCAGTAAGATTCTACTTGAGGTACATTATAATTTGTTTCTAGTCTCTGGTTCTGAAACTGCTCATGAAATTTATTAACATCTTCAGTGACAAAAGCATCAAATAAAACACTGTTTCTTCCTTCTTTCTTCTCTCCTCCCAATTCTCTGTATAGGCTGGTGCAGAAATTTCAACTGTTAATCCAGAACAGTATTCTAAGCGCTTCTTGGACTTTATTGCCAACATCTTGACGTAACCTATCATGTTACATAGGACAGACACAAGACCTGGGGACAGCAGCAGTGGCTACAAGTGTAGGGAAAAAATGGAACTCAGAGAAGCACTCATCTTACAGAAA
The DNA here is from genome assembly GCA_013401135.1 of Cettia cetti. NCBI lineage: Eukaryota > Metazoa > Chordata > Aves > Passeriformes > Sylviidae > Cettia > Cettia cetti. The sequence continues at coordinate 28,790 of VZUI01042498.1, read as the reverse complement.
GCAACCCCTTTGTTTACATCTGCTGGCAAAGATGACTGAAGTGGGGTGGAGTACTTGCTTTAACAGCTGCCTGATATTCCCAGCATAGTTCTAGCTATTTCTGACTCTTTTCTGTGTGCAAAAAAAAAAAAAAAATTAAAATAATTTAAATAAATAGAACAGCTTACTCAGAGTGCACTGTGACAGTAATACTCTGATGCTACCAGCTGAAATGGAATAAATGAGCAAAGAGGTGTGGGTGGGGGTGGGGAAGAGTAAATGCATGTTAAATCTACAATACTGATATCAAATTGTAAACTGTGGATCAGTTTATTTTTTGAAAAGAGTTACATGACAGTATTCTTCACGATGATGATGGCGATAATAACGAAGACCTTACTGCGAATGTTACACTTACACCCTGCTCACTGGCACTCCTTAAGAATGCAGCTGCAACAGCCCTTGGTGCCGGAGGCTTTTCCCATTTGGTTCCTAGCAGTTGGGATCTTTCCTTTTCTTTCCTCCCTCTCGTGTTTTTTGTCTTCTTTTTGAGCACATTGCATCAGGAAGGTCAGCCTCTCAGACATCTGAGAGCTGGCATCTCTTACCTTACAAAGAGCTAACATAATTCATGCTATGTGTACATTTTTGCTATAGTAAACTTACGTTAAGGGAAAACTTTGCTTATTTCTCTTTGTTACCTGAAGTTTTCATTTGTTTTATATTTTTGCAATATAGGAACTAATAATGTTACAAGTGTAAAAAAAGCTTATCTGAAGAAGCGCATAGTTTTGGGCAATAGTAGCTCCGTCTTCTACCCATCCTGAAAGATGTGCACACTGATAGAAATTCCATTCCCTTGTAATTTACTGGGAATTTGAAGTTTAAATGCTTATGTTGTACTGTTGAAATAGCGGTATTTTATTATAGATTATCCCTTGAAAAATGAACCCTGAATTTTACTGTTTACATTATTAGGAAAGCAGGGATATTTCTGAATTTCAGAGCCGTGTACAATATAAGACTTTTGAGTTTACATGTAAAGTTATTTTGCAGTACAAATGAAGTAATGTTTGTCATCTTCCAAGAGGTAATGTGCAGTAGTGTACTAAAATGAATGTCTCGCTCACCTCCATGATAGACTCTTTTACAATAAAATGCAAAAGGATATTTCAGAGGGATTTTTCCCAAGGTTGTCTTTCGGCATCAAAATGACCTGTCCTATCATTTACTCAGTTTTGATTGTATAGTACATTGCCTGAAACTGTGCTGATCATGTTTAACTTGTTTAAAATTTTTAAACAACATTGTATTCCTTCTCCTCTTGTATTTTTCCCTGAAAGACTTCATGCTTGAAAGAGACAAATTTACATATGCTTAAAAGTTTATCTACTTATACACTGTGCTAAAGCTGTGCCTTTAAAATTTCTTTATTGAAATTGTTAGATTTTCTAGGCAACGTAAGAGAAGTCAAACCTCCCTCTCATCCTTTCTAACTGGGATCAGGAGTGCCAGCATGCCTTCTCCATAACTAATGTCAGTGCTGCTCAGCCTGCAACTCTGTATAACCTATGTTGTGGTTCACTTCAGAGGAGCCCCTACAACAGGAACCCCTTAATTACACTCTCTTCAGCGGCCAAAGGCAATACTATCCCTGTTGCTGTGTACTAATTTTTCTTCCTTTCCCCGACCTTTCCCACAGGGTTTTTTGTTACGTTTTGACTTAGTGATGTCTGCAGCACTGTAATGTATGTGTATACTTTTGTATTGTATGTATTTAAATAAGTTGGTACTGTGGCTTGATATTTTTTTTTGTCCTCTCCCTGAACACCCTGGTTGTCTATGTTCTCACCCAAGTTTCGTTTTCTGAAGCTTCTGAAGGTATGAGGCCACAGGGAGACCCTGGAGTAAAAATAAGGTACTTGGAGTACGTATTTAATTGCGGCCAACGAGTGTACATTTTTAGACCATTTTAGACATTTACAGCAAAGCATTCTTTTTGTCTGTGTAGCATTTTTGTCACTCACTCTTGTTGATAAACTGTTTATTTGGACAGGGCAAGGAAGACTCATTATTGTGTATGTTAGTGCTTAGATTACACTCCAAACATGAGCAAGGCTTTATAAAATAAAGCACTTTGATGACTCACTAGGTAAATCCTTTGTTCTTGTGTTTCACCTGTGGTTTTGATTGCTTACAGATGAATTTTGGATGTTAAATGCCTGTATCACAAAGGAAAAAAAGTAAGACAAAATTTAAACTTGAAGTTTTTCACTAGATTTTAACATGCTTCTTCCATGCGTACTTTAAGGGGCTTGAAACATTTAGTCTCAGGGGTTTGGGGCTGAGACTGGATCTGCGAGTGAATACTGAGGTTTGTAATTGGCAAATCTATGGACTAAATCCTAGTATTAATAACAAAACAGGAAGATCACCCACAATAGTTAATTGATAGAAGGATTGGCAGAACTTCTCTAGCTCTGATCTTATGCTAAATCAATTATTTTTAAAGTATTTGGGAAGAAGTCCAAACTTTAATGGGAAGGAGGGAGGGATTTCTGTTCTAGAATTTCAAGACTTTGATTGTTGGGGCTTTCAGTGCATGATACAGCCTGTGCTACATATTGTGGGCAAATGGCAGAAAAGCCATAAAGACAAATCTTTTTGTCTTTATTCTGACTTTACATTTAATTATTTTAATACATTTGTCACTTTCTGGGGTTTTTTTTCAGTTTGTTGCACAGATGTAGCAAAACAGTATTTTCAGCAGTATTACCTGTGAATGACTGAATTAATGGTAAAGTAGATAATACCCCAATGACAAGGTGGCTGAGAAGCTATCCTATTAAAAGTAGGTGAAATGAGTGGAGAGGTTCAGCTTCTTAAGTGCTCACTTAATGATGTCTCTGGTAATCTAAGGTTGCACTTCACACAGCTGCTTCAGCTGCTGGGAGTTTGGTGTGAACATGGTGCCCAAGGAATGCTGCTCGGGTTACGTGGGCCATTCGCCACGGTGGGCAGCAAGCAGCTGCAGGACCCTGTCTAGCAGAAGTGTGTACATGGCAATGTGTAAGAAAAGGTTACCTATCCTCAGGGCAGGGATGATATTCCACATAGGAGATCCAGCTGGCTTCTTAATGCAATGTCTGCAACAAAAGAAATAATTAAATTAAAAATTCTTGGAAACAGTAAATTTTCTATGTCAAGTATATAACCTAAACGTATAATCTGAATTTCCAGCTCTGTCTCTTGTGCACACTTCTTTTCCAAAGTAATCCTAGTTAGCAAGTCCCTGTATCAAGTGGAACTGTTACATTCTGATGGTCTCAAAGCCTGCCTTTATCTGGTGTCTGCTCTCTATATGTGCTGTCCATTTGGTTTCTCTCAAACTCATATATTTGTGGGGGAAAAATACAAAAATAGAGAGCAGTTAACTTCAAGGAGAAATCTGTTTCATCTCTGTTTGCCCTAATTCCTCTATGGCAGAAGTTGTTTCTGCAATCAGCATGTCCCTTACAATGCCAAGTGACAAAGGCCTTTTGTGTGAGGTGAAATCATTAAAAATTACTTTATTAAAATTGTTAAAAAACAGGTCTGGAGAGGACTTGAAGAGTAGTTATAGTCTGTCCCAGAGCAGTTCAGCTCTAAATAAACATTGGTGAAAATTGGGTTAATCTTTTCCAGGGAGGGTAGTTCCATGACTTCCCCTGTGCTATCCCTTCCCATGCCTCACTAGCTCTATCATTACAAAAATTATTTCTAAAATCTTACCTGACTACATTACTACACTTTAAGCTCATTAATATTTGTTTTATCTACAGTGGACCCTAAGAACAGTTTATTCTCTTCCTCTTCCAATTTCTCCTAATGTGATCCTGCCTCTATGTACTGAACAATGTAAATATTAGCTTTTGCACATATTAAATTGAATATTCCCTCTCTTATTTAACAAAATTATCAGAATGGTTTGAGCAAGGCAGAATGGCCTATTCAGTTTTCTGTAATGTCTAATTAAAAAAAAAGAAAAGTTTAAATGGTGCTTCTTGAATTTCTCTTTTGAGAATTTTCTAGCCATTCATTTACCATCTACTAAAAAAAATTGTCATAATTGCTGTTAGTACAGAGTGCACTTTCAGAATGAGCACAGCTAATCCTTGGCTGTAGTTGTTGCTATAACTGCAATAAAATACTGTTTTTCTCTTTTCCCAAAGTAAACAATATCATGTTCTTAGCTTTTCTCATCATATTCTCTTTTCACAGCTTCCTGTCTCATCTCTGTTAATCAAATAAAATAAGTATTTGGCTATAAGTATTAAGATAAAAAAAATACTTCTTGCAAGGTGGCATAAATTCATTCTTACCCAGTATTCTGAATATTTGTAGGCATTTTAGTTATTGTCCAATATGCTTTGAGCTTATAAAAAGCTTCTACTTTGTTCCAACTCGATCTGATTAATTCATAGAGATTCATTTTATTTAGCAATGTGTGTCTTATTGGAATAAACAATGTTTGTGTAAGAACCTTGTGTTTTGAAGAGGTTTAGCACTTCCACACAAGCCTGGAAGGTAATTTAACTCATTGCATTTCTGGTATTTCACCTTGCCCAAGGCCAAAGCACTCTACTTTCTTTTCCATTTTATGTATTTTTAAGTGAATGCATAAAGCTATTATATTACTAGAATATCTCAGTCACTCTGTCTAGAGTGCATGTGTCATAGCAAGGCAGAGAGAAGGGCTCCAGTGGCTGGGCTGACAGCACTTTCAGTTTGTCTTCCACCACCTGAGGGTAACAGGTTGTGTTTGATTCTGGTTAAGAGAAATTCCTGTGTTCCTGAGTTGTGCCTGTTTATCCCAGCACCTTGGATTCAAGTGATGCATAAGAATCCTTTCTGCCAAATAAACTGATTAATTAGTGCCTACTTTAACCAGGCATGTAATGCTAAATTGAACTTCACACTCTGGGTCAGGGCTCTTTCTTCTTTCACACTGTGAAATTGCATACCAAAACAAAATATTTTCTGCCTTTAAAGTCTTTACTCTTTTTTCTTAGTTCAGTAGTAAGTCTTAGATAGAGATTTTTGTACATCAGCTGCACCAAGGACTTTGTATTTAAGGCATTAAAATATCAAATTGTACTGTGCAATGATGATCATCTCTTCATAGAGTAGAATGGAAAGAATCTGCTTTTAGTTAAGTAGTGATGTTCATGCTCTCCTGCTTAGTACTGCTCTGCTGCTTCAGTCAGCAAAGATCTATGTGGAAAGAATTGCAGTATTTGATCTGATTACCCTGTGCTTGGGAGCAGAGTTTTGCAAGTTGTGTTTCACATGCCACAAGCTGCAGCATCCCTGTGCTGGGCTGCCCTTTCAGCCCAGGATACAGGAGAGTGGGATGGCACTGAGTCAGTTGAAAGGGAGAAAGCTGAGTGTGTTTGTGATCTTGAAGCTGGACCCAGCAGTACAACGGTGCTTTTGGAGGTCCTGGTCTGGAGGGGGAAAAGCCTGCTTTCTGTACAATGCAGCAACTGGGCACAGCCAGCACAGCTTCATGAGAGAAAGTTCTACTTGGCAAACCTGATTATCTTTTGTGACAAAGTAACCCATGGGATTGATCATGGGGAGCCAGTTGGTGTAATGAGAGGTTTGGATTTCAGTAAAGCTTCCAGTGCTGTCTCTCCCAGTGTCCTTCTGCACAAGATGTCCAGCTCACAGCTGGATAAACACATCATGTGATGGGTGAGCAACTGGCTCACGGGTTGGGCACAAAGGGTTACAGTGACTGGTGACCTGTCACTAGTGGGGTTCCACAGGTTGCAGTAGCAAGGGTTTAGGGTGAGGGGAGAGCACAGACATTTTCTGAAGTGGCAAGGAAGAGACAGTACTGAGGCCAGTAAAGAAATAAAGCTGAGAATTAAAAAAATACAAAGAAGCAACACAGAACATACTCCCTGGGTTAGGCATTATCTGCATCTGCTCTGGAGTCACAGAGGACAGTCCCACATGGGAGCAGCAAAAAGTCTCAGACTGTAAAATTATGATGCAAAAGGAAAGGCATAAATTACTACATTGACAACACCATAAAAGCATTTTACAGTAATTACCTTCTCTCCCGAAATAATGGAAACAGTGCTAGGGTGTAAGACTGGAAGTAGAGCAGATCAGAGAGAACTGATCAGCCTAGAGAGCAGATGATAGCAACCCTAAAAAAAACCCTAAACCCACAGTATATTTAAAAGTAATGCAGTCAAAGGTTCAAGGAATACCCCTGTAAAACATAATTAAACTGCTGTACTTGGGTCCTATGATAGTATGCTGATATAGAAAGGACTGAGCAGGAAAGTGGCTACATAGAACATTTCTATCATCAAAACAAGCTCTTTCTGTGACCCAAACCAGTCTGTGGAAACGATTTGTCTGGATGGGATATTCTTTGGACAGAAACATTTGCATGTGCTCTGCCTGTATCTCCCACCATTTTAACTCAGCCTCTTCATCAGACTGTCCCCACAAAGCCCTTGTGGCTTCATTCAGAGTATCAGGTTGTCTGGTGTAACACAGTTGTTTTCATGGGCACATTTGGGCAAGGGAGAGCTGGTAGAGGAACAGTGTCTTCAGATGAGAAGATGGGTGTGAAAAGGCTGTCATTCTCTTAGGATCCCTTGTGAAGCAGCTCTTCCTTCTCAAGTATTGGGAGTTAGCTTTGAACCTCAGTTCAGCCTTTAAATTATTGAACAGGACTCTAATGTGCCTTCTTGGGCAAGCTGTGTCATGTGTCTCATCAATTCACTGGATGATGCTGCAGAGGAAGAGCAGATTACAACTAGAAGTCACCTAACCAGATATATGCATAGCAGTTGAAGGCTTGTGCTTTAAATGTTTGGTTCTTCTGAAAAATTAGAATACAAATGTTTTAAATAAAAGATGCTTTTCCAAAATGGGGTTCTGTACTTCAAAACATCCAGGGAAGAGCTACTGTCATATTTTCTTGTGCTGGTGAACAGGGCTCATTATCCAGACCCTCTCCAAAGGCACAGTGCCCTATTAACCACTGAGCAACTGTACATTTAACTACCAGGATTATTACTGAAACAGCCTTTGTTGGATTTTTATCATGGCTTCACAGAAGAGAAAGAACTTACAGAGCTGTTATTACCAGTCAAATTCCATTACATACTAAAACTAAAAAATAAGCTTTTTCAAACAGGTGAGAAACAAAGGAGGTTGTACACTAGCAAGGACAAGTATACATCCCTAATTTAGAGCAAGAGGATGGGAAACATTACACAGTGAACCATGGCCGACCACAGATACCCAGAAGGTGAAGGCTGAAGATGATCTTCAAACAGTCAAGCTTTATGCTGTTAAATGCTTTGTAAATCAAAATTATCAGCTTAAATTAATCCATGCTTTATAGGCAGACAGTGTGAAAAATGCAGCTGGGACATAATAGGATCAGAGTAACGGAAGTCAGGGAGTAAATGAGTTGCACAAGCTGTGAGTAGAAGGGAAACCCTGCTGCAACCCTGCCTAGAGAGAATTGTGCTTGCTGGACCTCATGGGCACCAGGGCAGGCATTGCTTTTGCAAGGCAGCCACAGCCCACATAAATATAGAGGCTGTGTCTGGGAGAAAGGAGTGATTGGAAAGAAAGGCCTTGTGCTCAAACTTGTGATGTTTCCAAGCATACATTCTGTCATTACATAGGGCAAGTAAAGAAGAGAGTTTGCACAAGTGAGTTACGGCTCTTGCCAGCTCCTAGAAACATAATTTCATGGCTAAGCATAACCAGAGGGCTTAATTTCACAGTTTCTCCTGAAGATAAAAGGTAGAAAAGTTCAGATAGTTCAAAGAAACCAGGCAAGGATCACATACTAACATATTTCTGGAACTTTTCAGGATTTTTTGACCAATGTTTGGGTTTAGGTCTTTCGTATAATACAGATATTGCCATGAAGTCTCAGCTAGAAATTAGTTTTAGATGTTAATAGCCAAACTCTAATTCTTGCTTTTTGCTAAACAAAGTAATTTTAAACAGACCTCCTATGTAGCTTAATGTGGTTTATTAAGCAAGCTGCTCACAAAAACTGCTTTAGCCCCTTCTGGTTTGTTCCACAAATCAAAATGTTACTTTCCAGACTAATTCACAGCCTAGAGTGCACTGCTCTGGTTTTTAATCAGAATAATAGAAAATGGTCTCATCAACTTCCTTTGCACTGCCCCCTGTGCAGTCACAATTGGGTCTGGCTTTAGCTAAGAGTTTCCTATAGCAAAGATTTACCATGGTAAAAAGCAAGTTGTACTATTTCTGAAGTTCACTCTGTCAAGCACGTGTTATTCCTTCAAACCATTATTCACTTTGAAACGCGTTCAACACATCAAAAGAAATCCAAAGGCATTTGAAATATTTTCTGACTTACAAATAACTTGGGTTGGAAATTATAACTTGATCCAAAGCCCAGGAAAGTCTCTGTCTAAATTCAATAGTTATTGAACCAGGTTCTTCAAGCATAACCTTTTCATCATCCATGACTCACACAAATTAGTCCCTGTGAAACTAAAAGGTGTTGCTATTTTAACAGTGCCAGCATAAACTTGTATTTCCAGTCTTTCTTACCATGGATCTAGATACATCTTGGTAAAAGTATTTATGTTGTTAACCTGTATCCCAGTATTTCCTTGTTATGCCTTATTGAAGTTATTCTGCTTTGTAGCAGCGTAAGATGTGTGACTGTTCTTGTACTAAAAGCTTTACAGCAAAACTGCAGCTTTAAAAGAGGGGATCAAACTTCTCACCAAAAGGTTTACTGAGTCTAACTATATTATAATTATAGTTAGCAAGACAGATGTTTGAGCAGACCTTCTCCTGAACACAATCTTCCGTCCCGTTTGCCTAATGCTCCTGTAGTACCTAACAGCCAGCTCAAGCATCCTTTCATCTGTCAAATAAATTCCCACAGACCAGAGAGCAGAACAAATCCAGCTCCAGCATGCACACGGAGTGTGTGCTAGTTTTCCTGCAGTGTAATTAGTAGCATGCAGCTTCTCTGTGCAACTGGAGAACTCTCTGCCTTCACCAAGGGAAGGGAAAGCAAGCTCACACTGTCTGTGTTAAGACCTTCTCCATTCCAAAAGACACTTAAATACATAATTTAAAACACAAGCGTGACCATTTCAACTTTGACTGAAATGGTGTAATAAGATGATGCTCTTCAGCTTTAGTTGCTCAAGAGAGCAACTTAAGTTGATTAAAATGTGGGGGTTTTTTTCCTCATACCAATTATCTCAAAACTTTTTCAATACTACTCATTCTTGATTGAGAAAGAAATACCACAAAATCAACTCAAAATAATTTTATTGGACAAAAATATTGGAGAGCAATTCAAGTCCTAACAATGCACATGTTAGTTTGCACCACTGAGGAACCTATTCCTTTGGTAAGTATCTTATCTGTAATGCAGATCTTTGTCAAAGCACTCCTCCTCCAAGTTCCAATAATGCAAGAAATGGAAGAACCTGCCCAGATGTTCTGCTGACTTTTCTGCTGTCTTGCTCTGGTAAAGATGGAAAGAGTACCAGCAGACTAATAATTACAGTTACATTTATGAAAATAAGTTAGAACATGAGTCTCAACTATTGTAAGCATCAAACTGTTTCACTCACCAAGTTTCACCATGCAAATGAACAAATAAGGTGGGAGGTGAGCAGAAGAGAAATGAAGGGTGACAGCTGTTAATGCATTTGGATGTCACACACCAATGGATGTTGTTAAAGAGCAGAATGGTGTCCATTCCCATTTTTGCAGCTATGGCACACCCCTTTTTTCATGCAACACATCATACACAATTATCCTGCAGAGGTCACAGAAGTCAGCTATCCCTTTCATCTCATTCACATCAATTAGAAAAATATGCCAAGGTTCATTGAGATTGATTTTTTAACTTTTTATGGCAGTTAAGGGACTGATCCTTGACTCCAGAAATTCATAGCCTACAATCATGTCCTCAGGGTGAGGGTGGGGGCTGCAAACAGGAAGAAGTATGCAAACAAGAAGAAGTTCTGGTAAAAAAAGTGGAAAAAATTTAGATACCTTTGGTGTATGTCCCAAGGGAAGGTTATTAAAGATGCCCTGGAAGTCACTCTAGAGAGAAACAATAAGGGCAAAGAAAAAGGAAGTTCATGGCCTGACTTGATTTTAAGGCAGCAATTTTACCACCCACCATCAGCTGTTTGTAGGGCAGAAGCACTGATTGTGCTGGTTCTGGGACATCTACCAGCTATTGTGCCCGAAAAATCCATCTGCAGCAACGGTATTAGCTGTGAGTGCATATTTCCCAACGTGGTGACATTCCTTCTGCCCTCTGGCTTTTGTTTGGGCTTTAACCTTGTGACCAGTGCAAATCTATCTGCACCAATGCAACACAGGAGCAGCTGGAAGCCATTGCGCAGCAGGAAAACTGTGACATGTTTGCCATGACAGAAACCTGGTGGGATGGCTCACACGGCTGAAGGGCTGCAAAGGATGGCTATAAACTCTTCAGAATGGGAAGGAGAGAAGGTGGGGAAGTCCTGTGTACTAGGGGCAGTTTTGATTGTCTGGAGTTTCATGATGGTGTCAGTGGGACTGAGTCTTTATGGTAAAGGACCTGGCAGAAACCAAGATGGGAGTCTGTTACAGACCTCCCAGCCAGGATGAAGAAGAGGCAGATGAAAAATTCCATAAGCAACTGGGAAAAGTTGACAGGTACCTCCCCTGAGGCAGGGAGATGGATGCAATCGTTGATCATGGGACACTGGGGAGCCCTTGACACCTTCTAAGACAGCACACTGCCCATGGCGTCAGCGCAGTTGAGTCGATTACGGTCTGTCAGCAGGGAGAACACCCTCAGGCCACAGCCAGTGTCCGTGCTTCCCTTCCCTGGAGGAGGAAGGGGCAGCCCCACAACCCAGCGGTTTGTGCAAGGGAGGGCAATTCAGCACGATGAGAGGCACAGTCCATCTGCACTGGATCTGTCTCCTATCGCACTCATAGCCCCTCATGCTTTCACCCTCTGTCTTACCAGATCAGAGGCTTAGCCATTACACACCCAAAGCTCACCTCTATCTGAGCAAAGCTCCCCTCACACTCCACAAATGGGGCAAGGTTTTGAGCCACTATTGCTTAGCAGTTCTGTCTTTCACAACCCCCATGCCTGGAGGTATTTAAATAACGTGTAGATGTGGCACTTACGGAGACATGGTTTTGTGGTGCACTTCTCAATGCTGGGTTAATGGTTGGAGTCGATGATCTAAAAGGTCTTTTCCAACCTAAACAATTCTATGATTCGATGATTTTCTTTTTTTTTTCTTTTTTTCTTTTTTTTTTTGTTAGGAGTCCATCCTCAAATCCCCTCCTGTCCTGTGCTGGCCAGCTTTCCATAGGTTCTTCTTCAAGATGCTTTTTGTGCAATTATGTGTATTTCTACATATACAGCAATATTCTGGATGTACATAAGCAGTTGGAGGACTGCATGGGATCCAAGTATTTCTTTGGCATGTAAGTTGTAGTGTAATGTTCAAAACCATAAATACACATATGCAGAAAAGTGAACAATTTTGGATCTATAATGTTAACAATTTCTTTTCAAGCTTCCTTCTTGTATTGCTAGGTTTGACTGTAAAACAGAGTCCCTGAATGAAAACAGGCTGCATTAGATCCTCCTGTGCCATTTTAGGTTATCACCTCATCAAGAGAGAAATCCTCTTAAAATTGAAAATAGCCTCCAGGTTCAAGACTAGGCAGCAAAATTGTTCCAAATGAGATTAAAAAAAAAAAGAAAAAGAAAAAGAAAAAAATCCATTCTTCAGCTGATTCATTGAAAGAGCAAAGCACACTTTGCTTTCTTGGATGTATACCTACACTTGTTTCCCCAAAACGCTGCTTCTCCAGGAACTCCATATTCTCCACTATATCACTGCATCATATGCAGCTTATAGGAAGACAATGCAAAGCCATAATGAAAAAAACCCACACTTTTAAATTTTTTTCTGGCCTTTCACAACACTCTTAAAGGAACAGCAAACCTAGGACAAGGCTGAAGTCTCCCTGATTATCAGGAGGCACTGACCAGCTCTGCGGCAATCTGTGCTGGACTGCCTTAGCCCAGGTTTTCCCAAACAAGGCCCCTTTTCCAGCTTCTTGTCATTTGGAAATGAAATGCATTTCCTGAAGATTTGTCCAGATCAACTGTGATTGGACCAGGGTTGGTGGCTTTAATCTAAAGAGGGGATGTTTAGATTAGGAATTAAAAAATAGAATTTTTACAGTGAGGGAGGTGAGCATGCCACCTACAGAAGTTGAGGGCACCTCATCCCTGGAAATGTTCAAAGCCAGGCCAGAGGGAACTCTGAGCAGCCTGGTCTAGTGAAAGGTGATCCTGCCCATGACAGCAGATCTTCAAAGGTCCCTCCCAAGCCAACCCACCTGTGGTTCTGATTGCACATTCACACACCACAGGTCTGACACTGCCCGGAAGTTTCAGATCTGCCATAAACAGCCTGCAGAATGGATTCACACATTTACAGTCAGCCCAAAATACTTCCCAAGTGCTAAATTTATTGCACATTTACAGTGAATCCAGTAGTTCCCAGAAGCTTCAGGCTCACTGCACAGGCTGAGCACAGTAGGTGTGGCAGTTTCTCTCTGGAGCACCGAGCACACGGGGATTGGGGTGGCACAGCAGCCTTTGCTCCGTGATCAAATGAGCACAGCACGGCCCCTGCGTGGCTGATGGTGCTGGGCCTGAGAGACACAAGGACACTAATGAAACACCCACCCCGTTCCACAGCGTAATACGAAGCAAATCCAGGAAGAACTTCCTCCACTCCTCTAGATGCTGTACAGGAAGGTGCATGGAGTGAAATCACTTACCACTTGCAGCTGCAGTTTGACTTCAAAGCAGCAAAGAATCATAGAATCTGCTGAGCTGAAAGGGATCCATCAGGATCATCGAGTCCAACTCCTGACTCTGCACAGAACCATCCCAAAAGTCACGCCATGTGCCTGAGCATTGTCCAAATGCTTCTTGCACTCTGTCAGGCTTGGTGCTGTGACCACTTCCCTGGGGACCCTGTTCTAGTGCCCAACTACCCTCCAGTGGAAGAACCTTTCCCTAATATTCAGCCTAAACCTCCCCTGACACACCTTCACATCTTTAATCCATGAGTTAAAGTCCAGTGACCTGCTTCTGTTGGTATTCTGACTGCCTTTCCAGGAGAAAGATTCTTGTTGGCTGGCATAAAACCATCAACATTATGTATAGCTGTTTAATTATAGGTGTTTCTTCCACTTGTGTATCAAGAATTAGATACTACCATTATAAAAAAAGTTATCTAAGGACTTCTATATTAATATAATTGTCCTGTTAATATAACATACATTATTGTAACTAGTGCCAGTGGGACATCAGCAAACAATTGAAGTTTTGCTGGCTTTTGGTATTATCCACACAAGAAGTTCACCATGCAAGATTAACCTTCTTCAATTACTAAAACTACCTCTCAGCTTTCCACTTCTGCTGCAGTGACACAAAATCCAGGTGTACTCTTACGAGTGTCATGATAAATGGAGCATGTTAGTGAAGCAGCTTAAAATTTCAGTTTACAAGAAATGCAAATAAGGCAAGAAGCTTCTTTGCACAACAGAGGCTGAAATTCCTAACCTCTGGAAAATGAAAATACTTAATCATTAGGCTACAAAGTCTCAGCAATTACAAAGTCTTTCTAGATATTCAATACTGTGCTGCATTTCCAAAGCTTCATGCTCTTTCCCCTCTGTACATAAAACAGTTTATTTCAAGTAGTATATGGACTGAGGATATCTCAATTATTTTCAAAAAGGTATGTTTCAATAAATCACTTGAAATACTAAGTAGATTTTGAAGCTGTCTGGCAATTACTTTTCTTAAAGCCTCGGTTTCGTCAAAATTGATCAAAACTGTTGTAAAAGCTGAAATATGACCCAAGATTGCATGGCTTGTCCTGTAAGAAAATAATTTGCAATCTACATCATCCAAAGAAATGCCTTGCAGACTGCCATGGTGTTTCATTTTTTTTTTCCTCAGAACTTCTATTATTGGGGGAAAATAAAATACAGAATCAAAAATGTTTTCTTTGACTTCCACAAGACTTTTATTAGACTCAAGAGGCAAAGAGAACATGTAACACCTGGAAGTCTGATGGTAAGAGGAAACAGGAATTATTTTTATCTATTTCCCCTCTACACCTCCACTACATTTCTTCAGCCCCTCATTAAATCATATGTCATCTTGGGAAGATACTCTTTTTTTCCTCCAAACTCCCCCTGACAATGCATTAATTCTCCAGCTCGTTTCTGCAGCACAGTGTTTTTCTTTCACGTTTAACCTTTTTAGAGAAGGCTTTCACCTTTTTTCCCAAAGCAATATGTTCACACATACACACCCCTTTGGTTTTTAATTCATCATTAAAATGGTATTCTGTGCTTCAAACAGGTTAATCTCGAGTGTGCACCACAGACATTACCTCATCTGTGCAGCATATGCAGCTCAGTACATGCAGTCTCCTTTATGTGACAATCTCTTCAAGATTGCAAATTATCATTTCCCTATCAGAAACATGAAAGCATTTTTCACAATATGAAGAGAATCATGGCACATAAAGGCACCATCAAAACTTGCATTATCTTTAGAAGACAATGAATGTGGGGTAAAAACAACCTACATGTTCCTGTTCACGTCGAGTCAACAATGGTGTCATTTGGTTTTATAAAGAAATCAAGATTTTTCTTTTTAATGTATGCAGTTTATTTTTAACTCTGTAAAATATTAAAGGCTGCAAACTTTTCTGTGTCTTAGCTATAGAGTCTTCATTTTACCAGAAGGGATAACAGCAATTTAAAAAAAAATTAGGTGGCCTATGCACACAGCCGTTATGCAGTTGTGCAAACCTAGCTGCTTTGTCCAATACTAGAAAAGTCAAACTTGCATTGAAGAAACATTTTTAATGCTTTTTGTGCATTTTGGCACAGATTATTTATGACCCGGGATAGCCAGAAAATGATTTCCATAAGCAGCTTGCTTTTCTTCTTTCTTTTCATCATTTTTCCTCTAAATGCTGAAATTCACCATAACCCATATGTACACTCCTTTAAAAGTTCTACTAGTGATATTTTCATTACTCTGTGTAATTTGTGGCTAGCTAAATTGCACATATTTAACTTTGATAATTTTAAGCGTTTACCGTTCAATCCTATTCATGTTGATAATCTACTGAATTTCCAAAAAGAACAGGACAGGTCACTCAAAAACAAGTATTGTGTAGCCTGCCTAGAGCTGAATCTATTATACTCTCCTACATGTTATAATATTTAAAGGAAGCTACATAAAGGGTACATTTTCTTTTTCTATCTTTGAGAAATAAACACCCTGATATACTTGCAACACTCGTACATGATTTAGTTATCTAGAAAAACAGACACACACTAAATAAAAATATCTCCAAACCCACATATATAATACTACAAAATCTCCTGATCTAACCAAAGAGTTTGCATTTAGAGTCTACATCTCCACTAACACCACAGTTGCATCTGGGCCATTATGTTTAATAGCCCTCAGTGGACCCACCCTTCCCTGAACCCTTTAATGCCTTTGGCCTCCACAAGGGTTGCCAAAGTATTCTCATAATTTTCTCTCACAGCAGCCCTAGGAGCCTGAATTAGCTGCACTGGCAGAAACATCCAGGAGGCTTGAATATTCTGTTTTGAGGCTTAAAGGGGTCAATACCCCAGAGCAGAGTAAAATATCCTCCAAGAAAGAAATAAAATGAAGGAAAAACTACCTCAAAAAAAATTAAAAAATGGTATTTCTGTCTTTAGAATTACTTTTTGATAATTTAAATATAAATTGGAAAAAGGATTTGAAGATTTTTTTCTGCAGAAAAAAAAACCCCTGCATCTCCTCATCTCACTGATTCCATTTTTTCCTTCACACTGTTCCCAAGAAACTCCAAAGAAAACAAAGAACTGACCCGATGGTTGGTTTCCATCAAATGTGTTCAGTGATGCTTTTAAGTTTGACTAGACTTAGATAGCATATAATATACAGCACCAAAGCTCAAGGAAAGAAAGAAATTTCTACATTAAATACAGATAATGGCCATATTACTTATTAGGAGACATAAACTACATCCCTGATAGGAAAAGATAAATTGCTCTGTTTCCAGGGCTATGCATTAACAAAGTCAGTGGAAGGGTACAAGATACAAAAATGTTTAGTTGAATTATAAAATTAGCTGAGAAAAGAGACTGGCTATGTATAAGCCTTAGAATTTATTAAATCTCACATTTCATTGAGGATAAAGAGAGGTTGAGGGACAAGTACTGGGCTGTGGGGGTGTTAGAAAAACACCTAAGAAACACCTCTCCCAACAAATACCAGGGAATTAAAATAACATTGCACCATTACATTTCCAACATAAAACTGCTCCTGAACTCTCTATCCCTTAGCCTGGGAGAAGAGGAATAACACAAGAATTTTCTGTCAAGCCTGTTCAGGTGCACAGATACCATCTGCACAAACTCAGCCAATAGACACAAGCACAACAGAAACATGCAAGTAATTGTAACCAAGATACAAATTCTGCACAGTATAAAACACTTATCATTGCCACAGGTGGTGTAACAGTTTGTTGTGCAGATGCTCACAAGATTGTCTATTACACCTATGAAAGGAGAAGGTTTTTCAGCTTTACCTGGGCTCAGAGCAGCAGCTGAAACACAAAACCCTTAGGTAGAGTCCCCTGCATCTCTTCCCTTTGGGTGATTGTCCTTTGCCAACGTTGTTATAAAACAGACATATGTTTGTGGACACCAGTGTTACTAGAAGGTTGGTAAGATCTGAAAGGGATCTAAAACTTGTGGCTGTGAATATTGCAACTGGAGTTGGCATCAAAGTAATTCCTCTCTGTCCTTTCTCCAGAGCCTCAAACTTTCACAGTGCATAGTCCCATTCCCAGAACAAAGTCAGGTATGCTGGGGAATACTTCGGAGCACCTACTTAAAAGCAGAAAGGCCAGATCTGATTGCAAAGACCCCAGAGTACTAAATCAACCAACAACCAGAGCTCCAGCCCAGACTCAAGTCTCCAGATGCTCTTCCTCTTTTCATTTCCTCTCTGAATTGCTCTCTAACATCTGTGTTTCCTTTTAAATACCATGCTACAATCCAAACCATTTGTAAAATATGTCAGTTTATACTAGAGTAGAGTGCTACTAGATAAATACAGGGACTATGTGGAAGTATACACAGAAAATATGGCAGAGTAAATGTCCAGAATGAAGCATCTCCTGTCCGTGGTCCCTCCAGGCAGGGTCTCCCAGCTCCCATACACATACACATTTCTAGTCACTGTCTGACTCAGTTGTTGCAGCTTCTTATTTTCCCACCTTCAGCGGTAAGAAAGCCCGGAGAGCAGCACACGTGCTGAGGAAACTGCATTTCTAAAAGCCATTCAGTAAGGCCGTTTTCTTCAAATCAAGTCTCTCACCTTCAAATTCATTCTCAGAGCAAATGAGTTTTCAATTGCATGTTTACATAGCCCTTGGAAGGCAGAACTGACTAGAAAGACAACGACCAGGGGCTGTCTCGACCACCTAACAGTTTTAAAACCCAGGCGGAGACACGAAAAGTCACGGGGGAACGGCACAAAAGCCTGCTGTTCCTGCCTATAGCAATATCTGCTCCTACTCCCACCTCATTAATTGCTAGTTTTCCTGATTATAGAAACAGCTTTTTCTGCTGCTGAAATGTATGGCGCTGTGCCATTTGCATATGCAAACTGACAAACGAACAATGAACCAGTTGCACAGTTCCTTAGAGAGCAACAATGTAGAGGATTTACGACATGTACAAGGCAACAGGCTGGGAGGGAGTATGGGGAGACGGACACACAAAACTGCGTGTGATGTTCTTTATATTGTTTTTCTGATAAATAATCTTTTAGGCAGTCTATTGAAGAAAAATATTTAATGCTTTAGTGGATTTCTGACGCTGGATTTGGGAAAATAATAGAACTAATGATCTATGCAACTTTGATTTGCCTCCAGATGCATATCTGTTTATCAGATTTTAATATATGATCTTTGATTACATGATTGCACACTGTTTAGTCACAAGGTCTTTATGTTATTCCGTATAGAAAAGAAAGTTTTAATTTAACAAACAGAAGCCCAGCATTCTGTTTTCTTCCTTTTATTCAAGGTATAATGCAGGACTTGATTTGTACATGCTATTGAAAGTCTGCTATCCTAAAGGAATTACTCATTTCCTTATGGACATCAATCACTGTATCAAATGTATTATTTCTCTAATTTTGTAAATTTTTTTCCTACATTAAATGTGAGACACCATTATTACTCCCATTTTACAGACCAGGAACTGGAGACAGATTAGGGGGGACAAAAATTAGTTTTGTGATGCCTGTAACCTATTTTTGAAGCATTGGATGTGTTATATAGGACTTCATAGATTCAGAGCACAGCTCTCATCATGCCAACTCTATCTCTGAGTGTCCTGCATTCCCACAGGTCTTATTTCACAAACATGAAAACAGTGATTGCCTGAAAA
The DNA here is from genome assembly GCA_013401135.1 of Cettia cetti. Lineage (NCBI taxonomy): Eukaryota > Metazoa > Chordata > Aves > Passeriformes > Sylviidae > Cettia > Cettia cetti. The sequence continues at coordinate 10,172 of VZUI01042498.1, read as the reverse complement.
AGATTTGGCTTAGATAATAGCCTGACCAGGAAAATGTAGAGCCCTGCAGCAGTGGCAAGGATCAGCCACAGTTCTCCAGACAGTCATTTGGCTGCCTTAATCATTAAGCAATGATTACACCACCTCTGTGGCAAATGAAGAAATTTTACTGAAGGCAAACCCCCCAAGAAGCAGCAGTTGTATCTGATGGATGGATGATGAACCACACAGCTCAGCACTCGGGCTGACACCCTTGGGTTCACCACAAACACCTCTGCCACTTGAGGTAAGAAAGCAGCTGGCAGCAGGAGCAGGTTGTTATATCCACATGGACCAGCCCTGGAAGGGAACACAAGGCACAACTCACCAGAAAACTTCTCAGCTATTTCGTGATTGCAAAAGAAAGGCAGGATTTAGAAACCATAGCTCCCATCCCTACTTTAATAATCAACACAGACTTTCGGTCTTTCTCCTTGGGATTGACCCCTTTCTGCCCCATCCTCCACTCTGCGTTTCAGGCCCACCCACAGCCCTTGTACCTACACCAAGCTTCCCAGCTCAAACTCTGCCTAGACAGCCCTGGTTCCCTTAAAAGTACAGAAAATACCAAATTGTGCCTCCTTATTTTAAAACATGGAAAAATGGCTCAGAAGTTATGGACCGTTTTGCCTGACAAGTGGAAAGCTGAGTAGCAAACAAGAGGAGGCTGTGCCAGTAGAGCTGGATCTCTTCCAAGTATCTGACTTGGGACCACACAACAGGTGATACTTTATATAAAGATAATAAGGCACACATAAATTAAAAACTATCTTAATGAAGAACATCAAAATGTAAGGTGTCATTTAGTGAGAAAATATCTGAAAGGGCCTCTCCTGGGAGAACATCCTGAGTGTAGTTCTCAGTCTTTTTTTCTATTTATCAATGGTCTACTCAATCTCATAAGAGCTTGGTCAGTAGAGCTTGTGCGTGACACTAAAACCAAGGTCTGCAGATAGAAGTGAGCACATTATTCTTATGTGCTCAGATAAATGGACACAGCTCCACAGGACATTTCAGGAAAGTGTAATGGAAATCTGAAATGCAAGGGATGCTGGAAGGACAGAAGACTACTTCAAAAATCAGTTTCTCAGAGGGAAGCTGAAAAGGCCTTCCAGAACACAAGCCTGTGGCATAAGGTGCAAATGGAAATATTGATTGAAAGGAATTGATTTTGCTACAGTACAATTCACTCCCAAGACCACTACTATGTGCAATCCTGATGCCCACTTTTCTAAATCTCTCAGCTTCCTTGTAGACAGCTGTACAAAAAGTGATAAAAATTTGGAAAACAAGTCATAAAAGTGTGAGCCAAGGAACAACTGCATGCCTAAGTTGGGCTGGATAGCTGTTGTCCTTCATGACCCTGGAACTAGTATTCCACCCAACTCTTTTATGGACACTGGCCAGAGGTGTAAGTTTTGTAGCCCCCCATGAAGCCAGCTATTATTTTCTTCAAGTATCACATTTAAACTTTCTGCTATTAAGTACAGGAGTCACAAAGGAAGGATTTCCCCATGGACACAGATGTATTAATTTGGCTTCTGATCTTAGGAAAAACACGGATGTCTTTTTAAACTTCATTTCCTAAGGAAACCGAGACGCAAAGACACCATGTGTCTCTGTGTCTCATCCAGTTCTCATCCAGATTCTCTGGCCAGCTTTAACCAAATTTAACAGGGAGGTACTGATTGCTTTGAGCTACCAAGTTCCTATACATCTTCAGAGGAACAGAAGTTTGGGTAGAAAAGGAGGACTAAGCACCCTGCACAAGGAAAAGTGGAAGAACAGTCCCCCAGGGTAACAATCACTAACTGAGACACCACATGAATATTTACTCACAGCAAATTTCTATTAGGAACTCAGGATCAATCACAAAACACAAATCTGTAGGAAGTGCTGGAAGGGCAAAGGCAGATGGGCAGAATTATTTGTTCTGTTCCCCTCAGAAATAGCAGAGCTTAGCCCCAGATGCTGAAAGGTGCTGACAGACCAGAAGTCAAGGGAGGGGAAGAAAGTTGCCCCTCAGATATGTGCCTGGCACAACTGCTCCAGGACAACCAGGGCAGAGCAGGCCAGGTTAGGGCAAGGTGGTGCTGCCACATCAGAGGGTAGAAACAATGGAGAAGGTTCATCTTCCTTGCAGCTGAGCCATTCTTCACCTGCAGGAAGCCCCCACCTGTATCTTCTCTGATCAGTTCCCTTTTATCACAGGAACCTGCTGAGCTGAAAAACAGATTATAAGTAACTCTGTGTATGAAAAGTATTCAGCAGATTCTTCTCTACTGGACTCCTTTCCTAATTCCATCTGTGAAAGTAGTTGGCAGGTTTTTCTCTGCTTGATTCCTTTACTTACCCAAATATAGGTGAAACCTCTACCAACTTAAATGAATCCTTCTGCTGGTTAAATATATGTGGAAGTACTAGATACATTTCTGTTTTTACTAGGAGAATATATGGTCCAACTCAGTGTACTGATCTGAACAGTGTATTTTGGATAATGTTTAATAAACATTAATTAACTAACTTAACTGTAGTTAAGTATCTGTATAAATCCTAATCCTCCATTTGACTGGTAATCTGCAAGTAACACTGGCATCAGATAACAAAATAAGGAAACAACTAAAATCAATAATTACTAATTAGTCTATAATTAATATTACATAATATTAATATTTTCATTGAAATTCTATTAATTACTACACCAAATTCTAATGAAGTGTTAACAGTGCTTCCTGGAAGCTCAGGAAACACCATTTCCCCAATGATTTTTCATTTCCCTCTGTCTTCACAAAGATTAAGTAAGAGTAAGCAATCCTGATATTGTTTTTTAAATTTATTAGTAGTTTTCTCTTGTTTAACTGACATTTTCTTGGGCACAATTGGGAGAAAAAAAGGCTGTATTTTTTGTTCTGATCCCTTGAGACAAATATTAGAGGGGGAAAGTTTACAAAATCTAACACTATCCAAAGTGTATAGAAAGAGCAAATGCTCAAGCAATATCAAATTCCTTATATACCCAGCTATATTTCACAGAGATGACACACAGAGAAAAAAATGTTTCCAGAGCTGCTTCATCAGTTCTAAGATCACAAAACAGTCACTTCACGTATACATGTTTAATATGAGAGGATGTTTTTATATAAATAAAATAAATGTTTTTGCTTAAACAGCTATGACATTTTTAGCTGGTAAAGAGCTCTGTATGTACAGGCAAAACCTTTTAGGTTTTAATTGTGGGAAAACAATTACTAAATTTATGAACTTTAACAGTACTATAATCTGACAGTATTTCTAAAATAAACCTATGTCACAGGAAGAATATATTCCTTTAAATATCTTAGGTGGAAAAATCCTCCAGGGGAATAACTAGGACAAACATGTTTATGATTATTCAGCACTGTAAATTGCTGAACCGGTGATGTCAGCTATACAAAGCATTTCTGCAAGGGAAGAAAAGCCACAAGATACCGTTTGAAAGGCCCTATCTGTCTCCACATTGAAAGCAAATGCCTCATCCTGCTGGCCCAGAACAGGTGAGAGGGATCTGTGCCTCACGGCTGCGTGGAAGAAAAACACACCAAAAGTAACAGTGAATGTATTCAGCTTCCAAACTAATATATTTCAAAGATAAAACAATACATGAGCCAAAAGCATGCTGTCAACAAGAGTTCTTTTATATTCAGTGCTTTTTAACATTGTTGAAAAGGTGAGGCAAACCTATTCCCTTAAATTTTCAGTGCTGGGTGTTTAGCACATCCTCCTGAACGGGGTCCCTTTTGCTGCGGGCAGGAGCGAACGCTGTGTCACAGGATGACACGGGCCGTGTCCCCGATGTGACAAGCGGCTTCTTGTCCTCGTAACAAGCCACGGGGCAGCCGTGCCAAGGAGCTGCCTCGGCCCTGTGCTGGCTTGGCCTCACACCACGGCACCTGTACAGGGGTGGGTGATCAGAGCCGGGGCTTGATGTTCTGCCGCTCACAGCCCCATCTCAGCTCGTCGTTAGGGAAGGCAAGTTAACAGCATCTAATTATCCCGGCCCTCTAGTAATGACACTGTGCCCCCTGCAGTTTCCATGGGATACGGTCCCTCTCCTGCCTTCCTCTCCTGAGCTCCGGGGCACAAGGCTTGCTTCCCAAAATCGCCTTTTTTCAGCACAAAGAAAATCTGGGTTGAGACTGTGTTAGCACAGCTAGCAAGGGCTGGATCCTGGCAAGGAGAGCACTGTGAGAGCTTGGGCAAAGAGGAGCTCTGCATCTCATTAACCGCTTTTCTTCGCTGCGAAGGTACTCAGCGGAAATTCTTCATCAGCACAAAAATATTTTTTCCGACAAGCGTCCTCTTTCCTCTGGAAGCTCACCCTCACATCCTCCTCCATTACCAAGCAGGCCAGAGACATCTGAGTGCCATCTCCATGCTGTCAGACCGACTTCAGGCACCGCAGAGCCAGCAGCATTGCTCCGGGGTCCCTCCTGCTGCTCTGTGTACCCCTCGGGTAGGGATGCTGCCCCCAGACTGAGGGCAAGGGCAGTTATTCCTGCATGGTGGGCTTTCCAACCAAAGATGCTAATTCCTAACTGCAGATTTACAGGTGGTATGTTACTGGCCCCACGAGTACCATCCGAAATCATTTTCCTGCACACAGTTCAGCATAAGTTCACAGAAATCCTGTATTATTAATATTGCAAGCAGTGTTATTGACACTGTTGCAAATAGTATACAAAACAAATAAAATATACAATAGGTGTTAACTCTGCAGAATTACTGAGAACTAACAATAACACAAGCTTCACTGACTGTCCCTGTTTCTAAAGGTGTACGATTTAATCTAAAACTTTCCTTCTAAACAAACTATGGTTTCTGTTACATAAATAAAACACTTCTCTGGCTCAAGCCCAGGCAGCATGTTGACCCATTTACACCATCTTGGTTTCCTGCTCATAGGTGGTAATTATCACATCTGCGTTTGTTTCTAAAATTGGAACTTAAAACACAACCTCAAACAGGGGCAGTATCTGTAGGCTCAAGGAGAGAGCTTTCTGTAACGTTTAGGACTCACCAAATCTGCACTGACCGGGGCTGAATGTAGGGAGGCAAAGGAATGCAAATTTTTTTGCCCCATGGGAAATACTAGCACTCATGAGTCACTGGGAATTTCCCATTGACTTCAACAGTGCCAGAACAGGGTCACCTCTGCCACTGAAAACCTCTTCAGCAAGTAAAATTTTGGGAGGAGGCAAGTAACAGGCCACAGACTGAAAAATATCAGAGTGTAACATTATTTTCAGATTTACAGAGCAGTTAACATGTCTGGTGACTTTCAAAGGACCTTTTAGTTTTTAAGCATTTTAGCTGCTCAAGACAACAACAAAGAGTGAAACGAGAAGCACCCAGTTCTTCACTCCCATGTGGTTGCCTTAAAATGGGAGCTGCTGTAACTTGTGGGGACTCTCCAGCCTCTCACTTTGCCACCAGTTTCTCTGGGGCTTTCTCTGGCCTCCCCACCCTGACAGCTCATTTTTGTTAGAAATACTAATGTATTTGCACTACATCACTGTGAGGCAAGGTGGCATTATTCTCTTAGTTGTATATGCAAGACATAAAATGAAAGAAAAAAATTAAAGCTGAAACATCAGATCTCTTGAGTGGTTTTCTTTAGAGAGCAATAAGGGCTGGCTGCTCCCTTGGGGCCAGCAGGACAGGAGCAGGGACCGACAGCCACAGGCTGGGCTGGCACAGGGCCCTGGGCCATGGGCAGGTCTAGGGAAGCCCCAGGTGAGGCTGGGCAGGCACAGTGAGATGTGCCAGTGCCTTGGGTTTTGGATCTCCAAACTGGAAACCCGCGGAGAGGAGTCTTCATGTTTTGTAGTACTTCATGGATTCACAGCATAGCTCTCAACAACTCAAACAGAAGCTTTTCCCAAATCAGGTCCCCTTCAGCTCAGGTCTCAACTGCTCTCTGAGGACCAGAACTAAGCACAGCACAGAGCAGCCATGTCAGAAAATTTCAGAAAATTTTGTGGCAGGGGCCAGCCCAGGTGATAAATGAGCTGTCACATCTGAGGCAGGGCTGCTGCCTCAGGAAGAGCATTGCCTTCTCCTGCTGCCTGCCCAACACTGCAGCCTGTGCCAGGGAAGGAAGGACAAAAACACAATCTGGACTCACTTGCAGGGCAGGAGGCATCTTCTGCGTAATATCTCAAAATCTAAATGGACCAAAAGCCCTTTATAGTAAGGCCACATTAACCTGCAAGGAAAAGCTTCATCCTGTCATTTCCTACTTTTGAGTGCTCCATTCTATGCACTTTTTCTTTTGATGATATTCTATTCTGTGAATTCCTTACTCAGAAAAAAACCCTTTCACTGAGAACACTATGCATCACAAAAAGTAAACTTTTCACTGAATATAATTCCATCTACCCTGCACTCCGTCACATGGCTTGGGAAATCAGAAGCTGCAGATGAGTCCTGTGTGACCTGTGCTAATGCAGGCTGATGTAGGGATGTGCCTTGGAAAGGGAGGTGCACAATTTCCTGGTAGAATTCTGAGTTAATAGAACTGGGGGGGGGGATAAAAAATAGCTATAACAATTCTTCAGTCTTCATCATTCACAGCCACAAAAACAGCTCTGCAAGTCCAGCACAGCAGGCAGCACAAGGACAGGAATGAATAAACGGGAGATAAGAGGGGAAGAGCTCCTTACACAGCCTTGCCACCAAACGTGAGATCACAACCAGAGCCAGCAGCATCTCCTGTCTGGGTAGCAACACACTGTGCTCACATGGCTCTTGTACCCAGTGCTATGCTATATCATTTCCTGAGCACCAATTTAAAAATTTATGGGTTTAGCAGTTTTCTAAAAGCTTGATGCCATGTTTCCATACAAATTGTTAGTTCTCACCCTTTCAGCTTGGAATGCAAGATTTAAGACTCACAAACAGAAGCACTAGCAGACCACGTGCAAGTGGAAAACTCCAGCATTTGACATAAAGGCTGCTTATGTACTTTGTATGAGAATTACTGCATGAAGTGCATAAATCTCAAAGGGGACAGAGATCCAGGCTCCCTCCATCCTGGCAGAAGGTCCTCAGCATGGACCTTGGGCTCCCTTCTTGTTCTCTGTCTTGCTGGCCCAACAAACCTCGTATTCCTTTCGGCACAGCACTCCAGCTTCACACAGAATGATGCATGTCCTTGGTCAGGAACAGTGTTCTCAGCTACCACCGCACTCAGGAGAAAGACAAAGCTTATCTCATGAGCCTGAAGAAGGCCCCAGACCCTGGGTGCCCTGGGAAGGGCTGCAGGTCGCAGGAGTAGGGCTCTGCCCAGTGCTCAGAGGGCTGGTTGAGTGAGAGGCACGGCTGGAACACCCAACCCGCACATCCTGGCGGCAGCCTCACCTCTGGCTCAGGGACACTCTGCCAGGCCACTCAAGGGATCTGTGCTGGAAACTGACTCGCTCTCTCACTCCCGAAAGACGATGGGAACAGACAGGGGTCTGGGCAGCACCTGCAGGCGGCAGCCCCCTCACCGGCACTGGAGGAGTGTTCAAACCCAGCTGAGGAACTGGCGCTCCCGCAGCCCGTCCTGCCCGGCTCTGAGACCCCATCCCAGGCCCCTCCGGCCCCCGAACAAGGGGCCGGAGCGAGCAGGGGGAGCGGCTCGGTTCTCCGAAGGGGGATTTCGCGGCGCCCGCGGAGGACCCGACGCCGGTGGCGAAACGGGCAGGCGGCCGTGGGTGCCGGTGCGGAGCATCGCCCCCGCATCGCCCCCGGTGCTGGACGGCGCTGCCGAGGCCGGCAGACCCCAGGGGCCCCCCGAGGGCCGCTCCGCTCCGCCCGGCCCCCTGCCTGGAGCCGAGCCGCTCCCCGGGAGTGGGGACGGGGGCGGCTTCTCCCGGCGGTGGGCTTCCCCGAGCAGCGGCACAGCATACGGTTTACATGTTGCACTACTGCATACAAGGACTAACATTCAGCCCAGGGATTCGCTTGACATAAAAAAAAAAGCCCTAATTACAATAATTTTGAGGTGCCTGAATGACAGCAGGCTCAATTTTTGGTTGAATTTGCAATTAAGGGGAGATAATTATGCCTCGCACTAGCGCAGAGTATTAATATTTATGGTAGGAGCCAGAGGCTCCTGTGGCTGAGAGGATGCGGCGGAGCAAAGGTTGAAGCCCCGCGGTACCGGGGAAGGGAAAGTTCGGAACCCCATAAACTAGAGAGACGGCGGCTGCCTCCATCGCCACGATGGAATCCAGACCCCGCCAGAGCATGCAAAGATTTATACACATCTTTTTTTATATATTTATATCGTCTGAGATACGGATACTTCCTCTATAAAGCTCTTATCTTTCAGCAGCACCTCCTTCACCTACTTCGGTTTTACCCCCGACTATCGATCCCGGGGGCTTTCCATGCCTCATTAACAGATTGGTGACTAAATGAGTAGAATTAATTTTTAAAACCCTTTAATTTACTTTATTAATTACACACATGCGCCCTTGCCTACCCCGTGTGTCCGGCTCACCCGGCACCCAGTGTGTCGGGCGACCGGTCACGCCAGGGCGAGAGGGGATTAAATGGGGAAAGAAAGGTGTCTGAAACCTCCCCAGCGCGCCTCTGGGTCCCAGCGCCAGGCATTGGCCGCCCCCCCGCCCCCGCCGCCGGCTCTGCAGGGACCGGGCACGGCCCGCCGGCGCTTTTAGAGCCAGTTTACCATTCATTTAGCGGCGCCTTCGCCGCTGCCGGGCTCAGCACAACAAAGGCGGGAGCCCTGGCGCGGGGGCGGGGGCTCTTCTCCGGCAATTTCGGCCGCCTGATTTCGGGGAGAGAAAAAGGAGGCTGTTAAAATTAGCGGGGGCGCCTGGGAGCCCCCTCCCCCTTCCCGCAAGCCCGCGGCTCCGGGAGGGCGGCGGGCGGCGGGAAGGGCGCGGGGCGATGGCGGCGGCCCCGAGGGAGGCGGCGGGGCGGGAACGGGGCGGCGGCGCGCGGCGATGGCGGCGGGAGGGGCGCGAATATCCGACCCCCCCCCCTCAGGTGTCATGGCGGCCTTCGCTCCCCTCATGGCGCTCTCGGCCTAAAGTGTCCCCAAAGTGTCGCCAAATTCCCCAGCCCGCAGCCAGAATTGTCCCAAACCGCCCTAAAAGTGTCCCCAATCCCATCCCTGCTCTAAACCTCCGGGCAGTGACTCCAGATCCCCCCGGATCGCCCCAAAACTGTCCCCAAAGTGTCCCCAATCCCCTCCAAGTGTCCCCAGCCCCCTAAAAGTGTCCCCAATCCCGGGTAGATGTCCCCAGCCCCACAAAACTGTCCCCAAAGTGTCCCCAATCCGCTCCAGGTGTCCCCAACCCTTTAAAAATGTCCTCAAGGTGTCCCCAAACCTTTTCCAAATGTCCCCGAACCCCCTCAAAGTGTCCCCAAAGTGTCCCCAATTCTCTGCAGGTGTCCCCAAGCCCCTTCCAAATGTCCCCAGTCCCCTAAAATGTCCCAAATCCCGCTGAAATTTTCCTCAAACCCCCCCAAACTGTCCCTGAGGCACCCCCGTGCCGGTGTCCCCAAATGTCCCCAAATGTCCCTTCGGCTTTTGGTGATCCCGGATGTCCCCAGATGTCTCCAGTGTCCCCCAACGTTCTCAAATGTCCCCAGATGTCCCCAATGTCCTCTCAGTCCCTGGTGGTCCCCAGTGTCCCCAACTGTCCCCTGTGTCCCCACAGTCCCTGGTGATCCCCCAATGTCCCCAATGTCCCCTGATGTCCCCACTGTTGCTGGTGATCCCTGAGGTCCCCGATGTCCTGAATGTCCCCAGGTGTCCCCCAGGTGTCCCCAATGTCCCCGCAGTCCCTGGTGGTCTCCAATGGCCCCAAATGTCCCCCTGTCCCCACTGTCCCAGGTGATCCCTGAGGTCCCCGATGTCCCCAACTGTCCCCGCAGTGCCTGGTGATCCCCAGTGTCCCCAGTGTCCCTGTCCTGTCCCCAGTGTCCCTGTCCTGTCCCCAGTGTCCCCATTGTCCCCAATGTCCCCGCAGTCCCTGGTGATCCCCAGCTGTCCCTGTCCTGTCCCCAGTGTCCCCACTGTCCCCAGCTGTCCCCAGTGTCCCTGTCCTGTCCCCAGTGTCCCTGTCCTGTCCCCAGTGTCCCTGTGCTGTCCCCAGTGT